>PVJD01008202.1:0-75086 GCA_004026545.1 Mormoops blainvillei | reverse complement strand
GGGAGTCGGGTGATCTTGAGTGCATCACTCCCCCTCTCTAAGCTTTTTAGTAAAAGAATGGGCTTAGCTTAGATGGTCGCCAACCTAGCCCTTTCTAGCATTTCTATTAATGGATGGAATCAGACACCTCATCTCACCCACTTCCTTACTGTCATAGTGGTTTCAGGTTCCTGTCATGTCCTCTATATTTCCTTCTCTCTCCAGGGCTACCATGTATGGTGGGGCAGGGTATTCACTGCACGAGGACACCCTGCCAGGGGAGTAAGTGGAGGTTCAGTACCAACCCACACTCTGCACCATAAGCCATGTGCCCTGGCGGGCTTAGGGTTGCATTCACTCAAAGTAAAGAACACCTTTTTTCTGGTTTGTTCTAAGGTGCAGTATGGGCAGCCCCCGCTTCCCTGTCCCATGCACATTCCTTCTTTTCATCTTTTCTGTCCGTTTTCACATACCATCCCCCCCCCCCGCCCCCCAGCCCCAGCCTCGAAGGGGAGGATCTAAACTCGACATTTACATGGAGCCTTGGCAGCGAGGGCAGCAGCTGCCTCTGTGAGAAGCTCTGCCTCCAAAGCCCTGCGGTGCTTTTCCTCTCCTTATCAATGCTGAGAGTTGCCTCGCAAAATTGCTCAGCCATCATTAACACCAGGGATTGGGTCAGATGAGAGCATGTTTGCAGTCTTAGATGGCAAAGGCAAAATGCTGATACTGATTATTTCAGATCTTCTGGGCATGGCCCATTCCGTGCTCACAGTTCTTAATCAGAAGGACGAGTATCGGTTACATGGCAGGGTGGGCCAGGGCCGTGGTTGGTTCTAATCTGGCTGCAGCACCTGCTGACCTGTCTGGACGTCACTGGGGACCTTAGTTACATCCCTCAAAGGAGAAATGACCCATCCAATGGCAATGCCCACGGGCTGCTTTTGAACCATGAGCAATTCATTTGAGCAGAGACTGTGAGTGAACATTTTGCCCTGGGCCTGGTCAGCAAACTTTGTGTTCTGGGGCTCACTGGTTGACCGTGTAGTTGAGGAGTATCTTTCAGATCAACTTGCCTTGTGTCCCCTCCTGGAAAGCCTCTGTGCCTAGAGGAGGTCAAGGCCGATGGTCCCTTACCTCTTGGCCTCATATTCTCCCTCTGTGACCTCATCATGTGCTCCAGCCACACCAGGGTCCCCAAACATAGCCCTCTGGCCCTTAATCATGCTGGTTCTCTGCCAGGAGTGCCTGCTCAGCCTTGTTCTCCTTGCAGAAGTTCATCATCTGTAGCAGCCACCGTCCTGTCAATGCCCTAACCGTTACCTCTTCTCAGTGTGCTCCAGCCCCGTAGCCCACAGCCAGCACCTGTATGTCTGCCTGAAGTTTTCTCTGGTTTGTTGAACCTGCATTACCAGTCTGTGCTGGTCAGGCCAGAAGTGCCAGGGAAGAAGCGCCCTCCAGAGGCAGCCCTCTGCCACTGAACCAGTGACCGATTTCAGTTAGTGTCTACACACCCTGCTCCCTTAGCCCTCCCTTGAGCATGTTCTCACCCTCAGTGGGGATGAGCCCTGGTGCGCCATAGTGATAACTGGCTTGATAAATCACCTTACTGGCTGCGTTCTCTGTCTCACCTCCGCACTCCCCACACAGGGTTTTCTTAATCTCTGAAATACATTATTCCCATTCAAATCTTTCTCTCAGGGTCTGCTTGTTAGGGAAACCAAACAGACATCATCTTCATTGTCCTTCTCAATATTACCTCCTATTTCTAGTTTCCCTTGACCCTCCCTTGTTCCCACTCCTGGGGCAGGGTCATTATGGGTCAGGCTTCTCTATTCTGAGGGCCCTTAACACCTCAAAGGCACTCTTCAGTTGCATTGGAGCTGATTCATATGCATGTCCTAGGGCCCCCACTAATCTGGGAACTCTGGGGACAAATACTGCTCTTTTGCAACTTTATTTTCTGAGCTTAGCACGTGCCTGGCACAGAGCAGGTACCTAATACAAATTTTGCCAAAGAGCCAGCAGTGGAAATGCAATGACCAAGAGGGGATGGAGAGAGAGACAAGTCGAGAATCTTTCTAGAAAGAGACCCAGGGGCTGCAACTGCAGGTGCTGTCACATTACAAGCTTATATGGTAGAATTTCAATTTCACCACTTACCTGAACAACCTGCAATGGCTCCTTATTATAGCCCTCCCCAGCAGGGCCTAATGTCATAAATGGCTTTGAAGTTGCTCAATTATCTGGCCCCATCCAAAGAGGCACTCGGGTCTCTTGTTCGGAGTCAGGCTTTGGTTTCAAATGGAGTGGATTAAAATTCTCACACTGCCACGTTCCCAGCTGGGTGATCATGGGCCAACTACCTAGCTTCTCTGGGAACTAGCTTCCTTATTTATTAAATGTAGATAATAATACCTCACACCTATAGTTACCTCGAGAATTTAAAACTATGCATGTCTGGCCTAGTGTAGGCTCTTTGAAAATATAATAGTGGTCATCATTGTTCTCAAGGAAGTTTCCCAAATGGCCCTAGCACAGGCCAAGAGCACAGCAGACACTCAGTAAAAACTAGTGGAAAGAATGAAGAACGTATTCCACAAGCGCATTTGGAACAGTGTCTAGGACAGGTATTTCGGGGTAGGGGTGTGAAAGACATTCAGATTCCAAGCCCAGTTTTGTATCCCTCGGGAAAGGATGCCCAAATTATTCTCCTTGTAGAGAGGGCCTCGGGCCTTCCCGCCCCCAGCTGTGCCCCCACTGCCCTGGGATTGCCAGCGCCTCTTCCCCTTGCTGTCAGTCTCCGGTGGCAGAACTGAGTCCAGACAGTACCGTGCCGTGGGTAAAAGGAAAACACTTAACCCAGGCCTAGGAACGTGTTCCTATATTTATCTTTGACTGTGGCTGTATCTGACGTTCCGGGAAATTGACTTCAAACAGAATCTCCAAGAACCAGTTAAGGCTCAGCGCCAAAGCCAGGACCCAGGGGGCGTGGCTTTTCCGGGTCCAGCCTTGGGCTCGTGGACTCCCGGGCCCCGCCCCCCCAGCCCCGGGCACCGAGGCGCGTCAGGTGGGCGGCGGAGGTGGCTCTGTCTCAGCAAAGCTTAGGCCCAGGCTGAGGAGTGGCTGCGGTGGATTTTCTGGAGACGAGTTCCCGAGCTCAGCCCAGAGAATTTGCCACAGCGCTGCGGCCCCAGGCCCATAAGGGCGACCTAGGGCAGGGTGGGCGTGGCTGGGGAGGGGAACCACCTGAGAGGTGACTCAACATCCTCCTTGCTCCTAGGGCAGGGATCAGAGCCCCGTGCACAGCAGGCATCTACTTCGTGCTGGTGGCTTAGAAGCCCGTGGAGCTCAGGCCGCCCTCTCAGTCTGTTGGAGGAAGCTTCTAGACCCGGGGCTGCATCAAGCGTGTGGGCACGAAGGGCCAGGGATGGGGAGGGCGCTGGCGCATGGTTTAGATGGCTGACGGCGAGGCTAGGCTCGGCAGGAGCCAGAGGCGATGGGGACGAGCCCTGGCAACGACCCCTCCTAGGCCTAACGGCCTTCATTAGAAAACCGAGGCGGCTCCTCAGGGCTCTGGGGTCGCCCCCACATGCCTCGCACGGGAGCACTCTCGGCAGAGAACTCCCCAGCACTTTCGGTATGTGTGCGGGGTCTCTTTTATACGTGTCCCTCGCCACCCCGCCCCGTTTAGACCCTTCTCAAACAGGTGCCCCTCGGTTCCCACATGTCTCTCCCTACCCCCGCCCAGGTGGAGCCCCCATGAGGAGGTGGGGAGTGGGGGGTGCGCGCAGATGGAGATGCTCACGGCCAGGACAATCTCAGGCTGTCCCCCCCCTCCACCCCCCAGGCTCCCAGCATCTGGAGCCGCGTCCTCACGCCTGCCACGCGCGCACACACACACACACACACACACCCCGGCGCGCAGACCCCGCCCGCAGCCCCGCCCCGGCCCCTGCGGGAGCCCCCTCCGGCGCTCACCGCCAGGTTAGCAGCCCGACCGGGGTGGCGGGAGGCGGCGGCTTCGGGCAGATTTGATTTTCCCGCAGCTTGAGTGACCCGGAGCCGGAGCCCAAGCCGAGGAGGTGGCGCTCGCAGCCGCGTCCCCAGCCCCGCCGCTGCCCGCGCCGAGACCCAGGAAAAGGCGATCAGCCCCGGAGCTGCGGGCTCCACGCTGCCCGCGTCCCGCCGCCCGCGCCCCACCAACACCCTCTCACCCCCTTTCTCGCCTACACCCCTTCTGCCCCCACCCGAAGCTGCACGCCCCTCTCCACGGCTCCGCGCGTCCCTCCCGGCGCCCTAGCCCGGCGCCCCTCCGCCTCGCCCCGCTGCGCCGCAGCTCCCTGGGCACCTCGCCCCTCTCCACTGGGGCCCCAGCCTCCTCGTCGCGGCCCCCGAACCCCCTCCTGGATCCGCGGCCCCCGCCCCTTCCGCCCCCCTTCCCTCTCTCACTTCCCACGCCCCCTCTTCGAGCTCCTCTCGCCTCCCTTTGCTGCCCAGCCTCAGCTCCGGAGTTGGGGGAGAGCCCAGGGTTTCAGTTGCTCCGAAAAAGGCGTGAATCGCCCAAGGGTTGACTAATTTGGGGTGAGGGTCGCGTTGGGCGATGGAGCAGTCCGAGGACATGACGTCGCTGAGCGAGTTCGACTCGTTGGCGGGCAGCATCCCGGCCACCAAGGTGGAGATCACCGTGTCCTGCAGGTGAGCCGCCCGCTGGCCGGGTCCCCCTGTCCCGCCTATGGACCCGAAGCCCCGGGGCCGTGTCCTCGCCTCCAGGACGCCCCCCCGCCCCCCCACTAAACCCCCGCCTATTTGACAAGAGACCCTGCCCAGCCGCTGGTGGCGACGACGGAAAGGAAGCCAGGCTTGGGGTCGTATACCCGAAAGTTTGCACTCAGGGCTGTCACTGAGAGGAGATATGAAGACACACGAACGGGGGTCCAGGCTCCCGAGGCGAGAGAGGAAGGGAGTGAAAGGCGATACCCGAGTCTCCGCACAGGTTATTTCTGATCAAATCTTCCCCAAATTGAAGAGTGATATGTCCCATCCCTTCCAGGCATGCACAGCCCCTGCCTTCCTGCCCTCCTTTCCTCTCTTCTCCCCACAGCACCCTTATCCTCTCCTCCCCCACCCACTCACTGCCTCAGACCCCAGGACTCTAAAAGCCTTTCTCACCTCCAACAACAAAACTGACTCCTGGGAAAGGATCAGACTGACTCATTCATTAGAGGTGTGGATAATTGGTAACAATTTTAGTGGTACCATTAAAAGAACGATAACTTGGGTACAAAATCTTAAACCAAAGGACTAGATCATTGAGTGTGTAATTTTAGGGCCCAGCAGGGGAGGGGGAGGGTGTGTTTGTGAGCTCCTACCCCAAACTCCTCAGTCATGCCACACAAGCTTTGGGGGTAACTTCATCTCAGAGCTGGGTATCTACCAGGTTCTCCTATCTGAGGGGAGGGCTGCCCCAAGTAATAAGGGGTGCAGGTGAAGATGGCGGGCCTTTTCCCTAGTGTAGTCACCCTGTGGCTGGCCTAGGGTTACTTTCTTGCTGGGACCGTGAGGGGCACTGTGACCTAGGCATAACCCACCTTGAGGTCCCCTAAGATGCTATTTCCTCTGCCTCGAATGACTTGAGTCCTGGCTGTACACTGTTCCAATTCACTCAGTCCATCCTCTTCCAGACCCCCTTTGGCCAGGTCCTTTACCCACCCTTGTGGCCCCCTGCCCCTGTATTCCAGGCAGTGGGGAGGCATAGATAGAGCCAGAGGACCTGGGTTGAGGGTGAGAGAGGGAGGGGTTGGTAGGGGGGTTTGAGGGTGAGTGAGAGTGAGGATTGATGTCAAACATAGCTTGCCTCCCTGTGCCAAGCTCCTGTGATAACTCCCATGTGTCTCTCCCGTGGTCCCACACACAGTGCTGTCAGAATTATCTCCCAGCGCAATTTGCCTCTTACCATTGCTCTGCTGGGAGAATCCTAATGGCTGGTTAGCTCCAGCTTCACCTCCTCAGCCGTCAACAGCTGCCACAACCCTTCCTCCCTTCTCCAGCAGAGTCCCTGTACCTGACTCCCCCCTGCCCCACCCCAACTTTCAATCATGCCTGTGTCAGAGCTGTCTCAGGATCCACCCACCTCCGAGCCCATGAACAACCCATTCCTCATCCAGAGTTCACCCTTCCTTCATCTCTGCCAGTTCATGCCCCACATCCAGGCTTGGCCTCATGCCCTCAGTTCTAGCCATCCTTCTTACCAATCAGACACCCAGCCCACATCCCTGTCTTCTGTGTCCTCTGGGTACTGAGAACTCAGCCTGGGCCATGGGCTCACTCACATACTGAGCACTCAACCTCAGAAGACACCTCAGGTGTGTAGACTTCATCCCTCCTCCCACAAAGCAACTATCTGAGCATTTGAGGGCAGAGATCCCCACCCTGACTCAGACCCGGGAACTCTCTCTCCCAGTGGTGAGGAGAGGAGGCAGAAGGCACACAGCACACTGCGGCTTTGGAGTCAGACACCTCGAAATGGAGTCTGCTCCACCACATGGGGCTGACTTTCAGCCTAGGTTTCCCCCATTTGCAAACGATGAGAAACCTCATTTGCCAGGTAACTCACGTGTTTGGAAGAAGGACTGGCACATCATAGCAGGTACTCAACAAATACTGTTGGCAGAATTAACTTACAGGAACAGAGGACCACGAAGTAACCAACACACTGCTTTGCACTTGATTGGCACTTGGTGCTCAATAAGTAGGTACCACGATCGCCAGTCACCATGAGGCAGTAATGCTGGGCCCCTCCTGTTTGCTCCCTGGAAGTGGTGTGTCAGACCTTTTGTCTAAAAGGTACCTAGGGATGCATTTCAGATCCTGGGGAGTGTGGTTCTGGGGTCAACCCTGGTGTCCGTTCCCTCTCAGAATACACGATCCATCAGCCTGAGCACGGCTGCCCCAGGCCTCTCTGAAAGCCAAGGGGTGGAAAATGGGTTTCGGTAGGAAGGAGTGAGGAGGGGGAGTCACCCGGAACAGAGGGGAGGCCAGAAAACAATTGAGGTGGGCTTGAAATGGTAAATCCAGCTCTTTGCTTCAACCAAGTCCAACTATACAGGCTCTAGAAGACAGGGGAGGGGGAGAAAGGAGGGTGGGGAGGACAGGAGAAAGAGAGGAGGAGGAAGATGGGGAGGAGGGAGAGCTGCCCAGAATGGTTTTCTCCAGTATGTTCTACACTCCACAGTCACCAGTTAATGAGAGTCAAATCCTCCTCCCTGCCTCCCATGGTCAGCACTGACTGGGCCCCAGGAGGAGGCTCAGAGGTGCCCCTGCCCTTAGCATCTAGGTGACACCTGCTGCTGGGCAGGTAATAGTAGCAGGACCCCCAGAGGGGTTAGTGGGTTGAGAACTCCAGGGGGCTTCAGAATGAGCAGGTGGAGGTCAAAGGAGGCCATTGTTTCAGGGAACTGGAAACTAGCATCTTGGGGGCCAGCTCCGCTCCCTCTCTGCTCCTTGGGAAGGTCCCTGCCACCTCCTGCAGCCCTAGGAGCTCTCTGCTCTTGCTTACGGGAGCGCTCAAACCCCTGCCCAGGGAACTCTTAGCCGAGCAAAGCTGCCTGGTGCACGGGCACGTCTGAGCCTCAGTACAGGATCACAGCAGAGGCCCGACCAAGCTGCCGTCTAAGGCAGCTAACTCTGTGGGATGGACGTGTTTGGGTTCCTGCTGTAGGCAGGGTATCTCTTTGCCTAATCTATAGTCTACTCCCAAATAATTGTTTTCCTCCTGACTTTGGTGGTCTTAGGAAGATCATAAAGTGCCTGACTGTTTGGCTCAGTGGTTAAGAGCACAGGATGTGGGATCTATCTGGGTTCCAATCCCTGTGACATGGGGTAAACTGCTTAGCCTCACTTTCCTTATCTATAAAGGAAGTATAATAATCCTTACCGTAGTTAGGAGGATTAATCCATGAATAGTAATTTATGTTACTTATTATTTGGTGCCCGAAAGTAAATAAAAATCTGTCTATAGCTGAGTCCCAGGGCCTGGAGATATGATCCATTTAGAGTTTTTGGGTGAGTAGGGTAGATGGTTTATGGAACCAGGTACCAGCAGACATTGTAGGAAGTGTGAGCCACAAACTTCTCTTTCCTGTGGTGGTCTGTCCCAGACCTCTGTGACTTGGGTAGCCTCCCTGTAGACTCAGTCCCAACTCACCTGTCCAGTGTCCCATTCCCCAAGGGCCGCACTATTCTTCTAGTTTCTATGCGTCATCGGATGCAGGGATCAGGACCAGCTTGCTGGTTCGAAAGAGCGATTTGCATTTTTTATGTAACAGAAAACCTTTGCACTTCCGCAGGGTCCTGCTGGAAGAAACTAAGCACACTTCCACATGGTGGGGCTTCTGAGACCTTTAGAGAAGGCAAGGGGGGGAGGGGAGTCCAGAGGCAGACTTGCTTAGCCCTGCTGGAATCTGTCAAGCGGCTGCCCTCACCCCCCCAGCTGGCGGCGGGGGGCTCATGGGCAGTTATGGCCTCTGCCCCAGAGATGTTGTTTTCTGCTGTCAGTTCATGTTGGTGTTTTGCTGCCCTGGGGCAGGAGAGACAGCCTAACTCAGAAGCTGTGTGCCCTGAGCCTCTCAGAAGGGGTGTGAATGGGCTCTGAAGGCTTTCTTCTGACAAGGCGGCTTTGGGGAGGGAGGGCCTGGAGGCAACGAGGCAGCTGTCAAAGCCAGTGCTAGGAAAAAGAGGTCTGGTCGGCCACTGAACATACCACGGCATTCTTTAGTGGAGCGAGGGGAATAATAACAGTGGGATTTATTAAGTGCTTACTACAGTGCTAAACATTTCACATCTGTATTAGGCTGAGCCACATGCAATTGCCTATACTCAACTGTTTTTAACATATTCAAATAGCAATTTGCTTCAAACGAAGATTATTATATTAGTTTTCAATTCCTGTGTAACGAATTACCACAAACCTAGCAGCTTAAAACAATAGCTGTTTGGCGCCTCGGTTTCTGTATGTCAGAAGCCCAGGCACAGCATCACTGGCTTTCCCGCTCAGGGTCTCCCCAGGATGAAATCAAGGTACCTGCAGGGACTGTGATCTGATCTGAGGCTTGGGGTCCAAGCCAAGCTCATTTAGGTTGTTGGCATCATTCAGTTTCTTGTGGCTATAAGATTAAAGCCCTGTTTTCTTGCTGATTGTGGGATTGGGGTGTCTCTTAGCTCCCAGAGGCCACCCGCAGGTCCGAGCCACGTGGACATCTCACAGTGTGACAGTTTACTTCTTCAAAGCCAGCAGGAGAATCTCTCCCCAGTCTGCCATAACAGTCTTATATAAAATAATAATAGTCACAGGAGTGTTTCATCATATTCCCAAGTCCCACCCATACTCAAGGGGAGGGCATCAAGCGGGTTTGCGTACAAGGGGGCAGGAATCTAGGGTGCTACCTTAGATTTCCCCCTACCACATTACTGGATCTTTCTAACCTTACAACAATCATATGGGGTGGATAATAGTATCTTCCCTTTTTGCCGATTAGGCAATCAGGGCTCAGAGAGGTTAAAGGGACCTACCAAGGTTACACACGTTCTGAGAAGGGAGAATTCAAATTCGGTTTCCTCAAACTTTAAAGTTTCAAGTGCTTCTTGAGGCTGGGAATGGGTGTCTTCATGAAGATCGTGGTAGGGTCCTGGCTACCAACCATGTGACCAAGAAGTAGGTGTTTTCTCTCCAGGGATGGGAGAGGTTTTCCTTGCTCAAAGATGCCTCTGGCTCTGGGAGGCAAAACCAGGACTGGAGGAATCCCCAAGGAGAGCCCAGAGAGACATGGGATGACAGCCAGCCTTCCATGCGTCCAGACCATAGGGTGATAGCTTACCATCTCTCTTTTCCTAGCCCACAGTTCTCCCTGTTCAGACCCATTCCTGAAGATGACCTACCATTGGGAAGAGAGGGTGGGGAGGAGGTGAGGGGAATAAAGCTGTAAAGCTATGGAGCACAGAGGAGTCAGGTTCAGTTAGGAATACTTCAGCTATAGGTAGCAAAATGTTTGATAGTGGTTCAAACCCAAAATGCATTAATTTTTTTTTTAGAACGCAATGAATCTGAAGGTAGGTTATCTCAGTGTTGATTACTCAACTCACTTTGTCACCTGGGACCCAGCTATCTTTGTATTCTGCTATCATGCAAATTGTGGGCCTCAGTATTACAAAATGGCTACCTGTTCCAGACATCACAGCCACATCGAAAGATAAGAAGCAAGGCACAGAGCCAAAGACCTCTCTTTGAAAAGTTCTTTTTACCTGGAAAGCACAACCCCTCCCAGAGTCTCTTAGCAGCCTTCCCTTCTATTTCAGTAACCAAAGCTGGGTCTTATGGCTAATCCTAGACTAGTATATTAGTCAGCTCAGGCTACCATAACAAAATACCATAGATTGGATGGCTTAAACAACAGAAATTTATTTATCACATTTTTAAAACCCTCACTTGAGGACATTCTTATTGATTTTTAGAGAGAGAGGGGAAGAGAGGGAGAGAAATGTCAATGTGAGAGAGAAACATTGATTGGTTGCCTCATATGCCCCCAACCAGGGACCAAACCTGCAACCTGGGCATATGCCCTGACTGGGAAACGAGCCCTCAACCTTTCATTTTATGGGATGCTGTTCTAACCAACTAAGCCACATCAGCCAGGGCTATATCATAATTCTTGAGAATGACCATCCAAGATGGGTGGACTTGGTCACCAGCATGGTTGGATTCTAGTTAGGACTTTCTTCTTGGCTTCAGATGACAGAGAAAGAAAGAGAAAGCAAACTCTCTGGATGTGTTCCTTTAAGGGTACTACTCCCATCATAACCCCACCCTCATGACCTATACCCTAACTACCTTCCAAAGGCCTCATCTCCAAATGCCATCACATTGGGGTTTAGGGTTTTAATGTATAGATTTTGGGGGGTATACAACTCACTCAATAGCAACAAGAACTCTGACTTCTGGGTGTCGCCATCAAATACCTAACCAATGTGGTTCTGTTAACAGGAAGAGAACGAGGGATGCTTAGTGTTGGAGAGCCGTGGACTCTACCACAAGGAGGAGTTCCAAGTGACCCTTAGGCTACTTCAGGTCCTGGGAATACAGGGGCCTAGGGTTTGGCTTCTCTGAGGACTAGCTCCTTGGATTTTCCTGCGGTCAGTGGACAGTGTTAGGTGACTGGGGACTGATTATCCAAGCACAGCGTAGCCGGACCCCCCGACTTCCTCTCTTCCTGCCAGTTTCCTGGGCAAGCGAAAAAGACTTAGTGTGATTTCAAAACATTGCAAGGTGCCTCTGTTTCCTAATATCACTCATCCCTGCTGGCCTAGCATAGTGCCTAAAGGTCTCAAACAGATAGTTTTATGCATTTCGGTCCTGAAGAATTCTGGGCAGGACACCGAAAGTCAATGAAGTTCCCGACTTACCTTCTCTGAAACATTGGCCGTGTTATTTAAGTTCTCTAACCTCAGTCTCTCCATGTGTAAAATGGGGGAGCTACTGGTCCTGTCCACGTCCTGTAGGATTATTATGAAGACAAAAAAGATTATGTTTGTGAAGTCCTGTAAAAAGTAGAATGTGCTAACTAAACTCAGTAATGATGTAGGGACCAATGATTGATCACTGCTGATGCATCCATTCATTCGACAATTGATATTGATCCCCTTTTGCTATTAAGAGGCTTCTTTGTACCAAGCACAGTTCAAAGAGCTACAGATATAGTGGTGAACAAAATAGACAACCTCTCCTCTCACAGAACTCACATTGGTATTGGTAGTGGAGAATATAAACAAATACATACTTTTAAAAATTAAATAATGCCTGAGAGAGATAAGTGCTCTTCAAATAGGTATGTGTTTGTTGTGGGTGTTTTAGATAAAATGGGCAGGTGACATTGAACTGAGAGCCAGTGGGTGAGAAAGCCATCTGGGGGAGGATCTAGAGAGAGGGTGATTGAGATAGAGAGAAGAGCAAGTACCAAGGTCCAGCGGCAGAAAGGACCTTGGTATTCTGGCAAAACTGCAGGGAGGCTAATGGGGCTGGAGCACTGGGAATCCCCATGGTTGGGGGGTGGAAGAGGATGACATCAGAGAGGAAATGGGGTTACAGATTATGACCTGTGACCACGCTAAGGAGTTTGATTTATTATTCCAATAGCAGTTGGGGGCAGGGGCAAACAGGAGTGATGTGATCCTGACTGGCCTTCTAAAAATCTTCTCTGGGTATTGTGAGAGAATGCACTGGCGGAAGAAGGGGAGAGGCAGGAATCGAAGGACGTTGCTAGGCAGGAGGCCATTGGGGTGTCCATGTGAGAGATAATGGGGACAGTGGCATGAGGAAGAGTGGGCAGATTTGGGATATGTTTTTGAAGTAGAAACTTTTACGATTTGGTGAATGGGCCCTGACTGGGTGGCTCAGTTGGTTGGAGTGTCACCCCTGTACACCAACAGGTTACGGGTTCGCTTCCCGGTCAGGGCACATACCTACGTTGTGGGTTCCATCCCTGGTCAGGGTGTGTATGGGAGGCAACCGATCTGACTGATGTTTCTCCGTCACGCCGCTATTTCTCTCCCCTCTTCCTCTCTCTCTAAAATCAATAAAAAAAATCATATCCTTGGGTGAGGATTAAAAAAAAAAGACTTGATGAAAGGGACAGGAGTGGGGCACAGGGAAAGAAGAATCAAACATGTTTCCTATATTTCTATTTTAAATGCTTGGCTTCACAACAGCTGCACAAGGCAGGTATGTGACCCCATGCACAGATGAGGAAACTGAGGTTAAGTAGCTTGTCCAGGGTCACAGAATTACCATGTGGCCCTGGAGATTCCAGCATGGATGCACCTGAGGCTGGCCAGAGCTCACGCTCTCTCCCCTTGGTCACGCAGCATGGAAGGGATAATTATTACAATAATTAATAATAATAAAAATGCTAATAGCCCCAGGAAGAAGTGCGCTCTAAGCCATGAGAAAATTGGTTTTCGGACCTTGGCGAGGAGACTTGGCGGGGAGACATTGCACACGGGTGAGGACGGGATCGGGAAGGGGAGATGGGCAAGTGCCAGGGGCTGTGTGCCCAGGTTGCTCCCCTCCCCAGCTCGCTCAGAGCCTTGCCTTGGATTCCTTCCGCCTGTGCGGATGGAAGCAGGGCAGGAGGAGATGGGAAGCCCCCCAGCCCCCCTCAGTCCTTTCCTTTGGGAGCAGACCTGGTGAGGCTGGTGGCAAGAAACGGAGAGTGAGAATGTGAGGGGCGCTTCTGGCTGAGATGGGGCTTTGGGAGCCCCTGGGTCTTGGTAATGCAGACGCTTCCTGAGGCATGTCCAAATGGGCTTGGGCTTCAGAGTTCAATCTGTGTGCCGCCTGGCAAGCTGGGTGACACTGCGCACAACTCTCATGCCAGCTGCCTTGCCTATCGCATAGGGTGATATCTACCCCCTGGCACTGATATTTAGGGTGAATGGGGTGTCACAGATTGAGAATCCAGCAAAGCATTTCTTGTTGGTTGTAGCATTCCTTGCTTGTCCGCTCTGCCTACCTGGGGGGTTGGCCAGACGTTTGGTGTTGAATTGCTCCATAGAAAATGGGGTGTTGCTGGTGGGGCCCCTCAAGCTCAGGGGTCTCTGTGGACCTCCTCAGGGTTCCTGTTTCTCCCTGATGGTGGCTCCCCTGTCCCATCTGCTCTCCTCAAGGAATGCCACACAGCCAGATGGGCAGCGGTGGGAAAGGGTGTGCCGGTACTCAAGGTCCTCCTCCAGCCCAGCACTGGGGAGCAGGGGGAGAACATGGGCCTCACCAGAAGCCACTTCGTTCCCCATAGGCCTCTAGTGAGCACTTGCTGTATACCAGGCATTGGACTGCAGTTTACTATGTGCTGGACACTGTTCCAACTCTTTTGCGTATATGAGTTCCATTCTCAGAAACCCCCTAGAAGAGGACTGTTATTACCACCATGTTACGGATGTGGATACTGAGGCACAAAGAAGCTAGTGAGTCATACAGCTGATAACAGGCAGAACTGGGTTTGGGACCCAACCACGAAGCTCCAAGTTTATGGAACTCTCAATCCCCGCCTTTTGTCAGAGGTTGGAGGAATGCTTAGGGAGGGCTGTTGGAAAGAAAATGAATCCTGTTTTCCTAACTTTTTCAGCCTGATGAACACTTCAGGTATGTGATAAAAGCCCAACAAAAAGAATGCATCTATATGTACCCATGCGCCACACTTTGCTTACAGTTTCAGGGGATCCATGGAGCCTATTAAGGACCTCTGGCCCAGCAAAGCTGAGGGTGGGTGCCCCTACCCTGCCTCTCTCTACGCTGTAGCCACAGTCCCTGCTCAGTGCATCGATGCCACCTTCGTGGGCTTTCTTAGAGACCCATAGGGATGTGCGGTCAGTCCACCCAGCAACTCGGCTTAAGAACAAATGTGTCTCCTCAGACAGTGGCTCCCTGAGGACAGGGCCGTGTCTCCCTCAGACTGGGGCTCCCTGAGGACAGGGCCATGTCTCCCTCAGACTGGGGCTCCAAGAGGGCGGGACTTTTTCCTCTCTCTGATAGCTTCTACTCTAAACAATTTTAAGTCTCCCTGATGGGAGGGTGTCAACTGTAGGCTTTCGCCATCATCACTAGGCAGGAGCTCTCATTTCAGCCCCTCCTACTACTTACTCCCTTTGCTGGGGCCTTGGTGACTTGTGACCTCAGCACCCCGTCATGGTCACCCTGTCGCTGCCACTGAATTGGAAATGGCTCCTGAGGGGAGAGTGGAGAGGCACAGGGCTCTCAGCTCTGCTTTCCTGGTCTTGATTTGAGGAACAAAAGAAGCCAGTTTCCAGGCTGCCCAGCAGTCAGCTGAAGGGTTTTATGTTCTTTTGGGGAAAAAATACATCTGTCTGTTGGAAAAAATTTCTCTTTGAGCTCTGCAAAGATAGAAGGTGGAGAAAAAGCCCTCAGCATCTGGTCTGTATGTGCGCTGTGGTTCGGGCCCTGCTTGAAGACCTGGTTTCCTACCCCTCGGGTTCTTAGGGGCTGTGTGCCTGTGGGCAAGTCCCTCACCCTCTCTGAGCCTCAGAGTCCTCAGTGGATCAGGTGAGGATCATGTAAGAGCCTTCCTGGGCTCGAATGTGTGCGTCGTTGCAGTGGGAAGAGCTGAGGCCCTAAGACCCGGTGTCCTGATGTGTGGTACCTGGACTGCCGCCATTGGAAATAGTGTGTATGTGTGTGGCTTGTTTAAACATGGCTTCTGGGGCCCTGTCCAGACTTACAAAATTAGACTCCAGGAATGGGCCCAAGGATCCGCCTTCTTACAAGTGGGAGAAGGGGCAAGTCCCAAGAAGTTGAGAGGCCCACTGCTCATGGGGTGAAGCCATCATCTCAAGGCCAGGAGGGCAGGCCTAATGGGCCCTGACGTGCCTGTCAGGACAGGTCATTGGGGTGAGGCACAGGTGGGGCAAGTGTGGACGAGGTGAGGGATCAGAGAGGGGTGTGGGGTCCAGGGACCTAGGTAGAAGGGTAGAGGGTCCTCAAGGAAGGGAGGCCAAGGGGAAGCCTGAGGTTGGGGTGAGGGGTTGCCCTCAGCCAGAGGGACCATTCAACACACACTTCACAACAGGGCACTGGGAGCGTGTAAGGAGGGGGTGGGTTTCCTTGGAACAGCGAGGGTAGGGGTGGCTGTGTCCCCCATCCTGCCTCTCCTTTGTCACCAAGTGAGCCTGAGCATCCACCGTGGGAGTGGCTGCTCTCCTCAGTGCCTGGCCATGATGACAAGCCTCACGGTCTAAGTGCTGCCCAACAGTCCTGAGGGAGCAACTGCTTTTAGCCCCACTTTACAGATGGGGAAACTGAGGCCCAGGAAGGGCAGTAACTTGTCCAGACCTGGGATGTGGAGCCAGCGTGCCTGACTGTAGCGCATGCATGTAACTATCAGGCTCTCCAGCTAAGAGGAAGCATCAGGCCTTGCCCTGACCGTGACCAGGCTTCGTGCCAGCGAGGGGCAAAGGCCCCTGCTCGCCCCTTTGGCCATGGCTTTGGTCTTCCTTCATTCGTCCAATTTGCCAGGCCTCTGCCCTGGGTCAGGGGCTGGGCTGGCCTGAGGCAGAGGCGGGGTACCTGTCTTGGAGGAGCACACAGCCAGTGCGAGAGACAGATGCACCCCTGCTCTTGCAGCCCAGGGTGTGCTGAGTAGGAGTCAGAAGGTTGCACACTATAGGCCGGAGGGAGCTCAGGGGAGGGGAGGGGAGGGGAGGGGAAATGGCTGTTGGTCAGCGTCAGTCCAGGAAAGGCAAAATTGAGGAGGAAGCATAGGAGTGGGCCTGGAAGGACATAAGCATGATCTCGGCGGTGCGGAGGGAAGAGGGCCGGCATTGCCGTTGGGTGCGTTGCCAGAATGACCTATGCCCCAGGGTGCGGTGAGAGTCCTGCGGTCCCTGGGCAGGGAACCACCAAAGCTAGGTGTCTGGATTCCATTTCTTAGTCCAGCAGCGTGCTTCTTGCCCAGCTGGGAGGGCAGGTAGAGCCGAGGGAAGCCTGACAGCTTCTCTTTGAACATAAAGCGTGATCTCTCTCTCTCTCTCTTTCTTTCCCCCCCCGCCCCCCACTTTCCTCTTTCCCTGTGTCATACACTCTAACACACATACCCCTAGGCTGAAAAGGCTGAAATCCAGGATCTCACCCTCTTTCTTACTAGCCTAAGCATGACTAAACCTGAGTTCCAGACCCAGAATTGGAAGAGACCCAGACCTTGGAGATGTCACTTTCCTTCTCTCTGAGTCTTATATTCCTGATTTATAAAGGAATTGGAAACAACGACCTCTGAGGTCGCTTCTAGCTTGGTCATTCTAAGATTTTATGTAATTATAGCATTCAAAGAAAAACTGCAGTACTTGTTATAGTAGAGAAGTTCTGCCCCAACACTTTTCTTTCTAGCTCCTTACCATGCCTCAATTTCCACCACTGTAGTTATCTCTGGTGCTAAGACATTTTGTGCTTTGTTTAAATCAAGACAGATGCTCCTGCCTCCAAACTTAGCACACTGCAGCAGGGGAAAGTCAGCCCAGGTATAGGCCCACCTACCTGGGTGTGGATGAGCATACATACAGTGGTATCTTACCTGTAGTCCCTGCTGCCTACTTTTCAGAGCTTCCTCACCTATCATTTCCCCTGGTGCTCTCTGCTGTGGGCTGGGAGGTTAATCAGATGGTTTCCAAAGTGGCAGCAGGCTGGGAGCAGGTCTGGTGGAGGGGCGGTGGGAACCAGCAGAGGAATTGTGTGCCTGTGGGATCATGGAGACCTAGCCGGGGGATGGCCACCTTTGGGAGAGGCCCCCAAATTAAAAGACTATAGAGTGGAGGATGGGGGTTTGGGGATCTCTTTCTCAGAGACATCTCTGGGAACACCTACTTGAGGACTGGAGCTGGGTGTCTCGTGAGCACAATCTGGGACCTCCCCAGGCAGCAGGGGATGATGCCATGTGCTGGCACCAGGTTACTACTGCATCTGTCTGTCTGTCCGTTGGTCTTTGGCTTCCAAGTCAGGACAGGGGTTATAGGGCACTGAGTTGAGTGTGGGGTCAAGTTGCCCAGACAAGCTGTCACTCCTGATGGCTTTGGTGATGGTGACTTAAGGTAAGGTCTCCTTCTAGATCTTTCTTGCTTACTTGCTGTGGGGAATGGCCACTACCTGGGCCTCATGCTCCCTCCTCAGAAGAAGGTGGGGTACATGACCCCAAGGGTCCATCCAGCTCTGACATTTGGCATTGGCTGTCAGGAAGCCACACAGACCCACTTGGATCATTTCTCCTCTCTGAGAAAGGGGTTCAAGGGGCACAAAGGCCCATGGGGGAGTGTGGGAGTGGTGAGAGGAAAGGTAAGACAACCCCTGGGGACATCTGGGAGGGAGGGTTGGCAAGGTTGAGATGGCTGGCCAGGGCAGAGCTTAACTTTAGGGCAGTGAAGAGAGGGGTGGGGGGTGGGGTAGACAGGAGGGGCTCATAGGGAGCTCCTTCAGGGATGGGGTGTGTGGGGGAGCATTTGCCCAGTCAACACACACGGGTCTTTCATGAGCAGGTTCCCTGGGATTCTGTCCCATTGGGCCCCTCTGGGAGACTGGGGCATACCTCAGGCGGCGGGAGTGGGGAAGGGAGCAAAGAAGTGGTATTTATCCCCAACTCCCACCCATCATTGGTTGAGGGCTGCCCTCTGAGTGTAAACTGTAAACCACCTGCTGTTTGCAGCCCTCCTGCCAGAGAAAGCCCTGGGAAGAGAAGCATAGGAAACCTTGGGTGTATGCAGGAATGGGGAGGGCTGAGGAGACGGCACAGAGCATCAACAACCTTCAAGGCTGGCACTATTGCTATGTTGTACAGATGAGGAAACAGAGGCTCAGAGAGCTTGAGTCACTACCCGTGTTGCTTCCTGCCAGCTGCAGGTCACTAGAGAATGAAGAACAGCAGTTGTGCAGGACAGACCCTTGCCTGATCTCCCTGTGCCTCCACTTCCACATCTGTAAGATGGGATGATGCCTACCCAGCACTGACCTTGTAGGGTAGGGCGAGATCTGGGAGCTCATATTTGCAGAACACTTGGCACAGTGCCTGATCCATTGCTGTGGTTCAAAGAGCGGGAGCTGTGATTGCACAGAGGTGGGCCGCAGGGCTCTCACCTGTTAAAGACGTCTCAGTCCCCAAAGACTGTGACCATCATTGTGCTGTATACCTTCAAATCTGATTATCAGGGCCATGTGTTAGCTGTGGCCTTGACCACAGGAGGACCCTGTTCAAATGAGTCTGCATCCCTGGAAGGTGACATTCATTAATCCATCAGCACAGAAGAGCCGCGGAATAAGCTGGATGTAAGTAGAGCCATGCCTGGGAGAATGGGTCACTGGATGGATACACTTTGATGACTCAATTTTATTTTTTGAGAGATAGACATAAAGTAAAAGGACAGTCTCTAGAACAGGTTAAGACATTGGTCAGATTAAGATTTGGCCCAAGGGTGAGGGTCTGAGGGACCTAGGATATCAGAGTGAATGTGGCAAAGGTGGGGGTGGAAGGTAGACAGCCACACTCCTTAGGAAGCTGAGCTGAGGGTCCTCCAGTGCCCACCCTGTCGGCTTTAAGGAGCCAAATAAATGGCGCGGAAGGAGCCTCCTGCTCTTCCCGTGTTGTCTGAGGCCAGGCTGGAGGCAGCAGCCTCCAGGTCTCGGTAATGGCCTGAATCCTCCGGGACGCTCCCCTCCTGGGCTCTGCTAATTCCTCCTCTCTCCCCCCTTCTTTCAGGAACCTTTTGGACAAAGACATGTTCTCCAAGTCCGACCCACGTAAGTCCTGCTCTGACAATAATAACAGTAACAACATTGGGACTGACTGCAGCAGCCAACACTTGAGCCCTCACGGAGCGTTCAGTACGTGCCCGGCACTGGTCCGGGTGCACCAAGGCTGTTTGACCAATACTGTCCGGAGAAAGAACTGGGGTGTCCGACCCTTCCCAAACCCCGTACTTGTGAAGCCTCAATGCAACCAAGTGGTTTAGGAGGGGTCAGGGTGTCTGGGCCTGAAGTTTTCAATCCCAGGAAAACCAGTACATTTGAAAGTCCCAGTTGACTGTGGTCTAGGGAAAGGAGCACTGATTTTGGATTGTAGCCCAGAGAAATGCCGCTCAAGTATATGACCTCAAACAGGTCATTGGCCTCCCCTGAGCCTCAGCTGACCCATCAGCGAAGGGGGCTGGTGACAGTTATAGGTCTTCTGAGGCTACCTGGAGCCCTAAAGGCATGACCCGATTTTCGGGTGCTCTCCTGTCTCACCTCTGCCACCAAGTCATCCATCACACCCACCTATCTACCTGCCTCACACTTCTCCCTGGCTCAGGCCTAGATGAGAATGACCCCTGACCCCCTTCCCAAAGGGTACTCCTCCCAGACACGTCAGTGTTTTGGCCCCATTCTCCACGCTGACCAATCCCCCCAGACCCAACACTGCTACCCAGGCCCGAGTCTCCTGAGGGTCCTGACCCTCTAGAGCGTCTCCCCGACTCTGCAGCACCACCTTCCTCTTAGCCTGTCTGGCGTGTTAACACGTTTTTCCTCCTCTCCTCACAGTATGCGTCATGTATACTCAAGGAATGGAGAACAAGCAGTGGAGGGAGGTAGGTCAGCCCCTTTCCCACCCCAGAAACACTAACCTGTCCCAACTTGTAGTCTGCTTATTCATCTAACTCTGGAGACATCGCACCTGGTGTTTGTAACTGCAGCATCTGAGCCCAAGGGAAGGATGGTAAAATGTGCAGAGGGTGGAGTCTTGTCCTGCTGTTGCAGGAAGAAGCTAATGGTGGACTGGAAAGTTGCTATCCTCAGGGATCCCCAGTCTGAGGGAGACACAACCCTGTCCTCAGGGAGCCCCAGTCTGAGGGGAGACAGGGCTCTGTCCTTGGGGAACCCCAGTCTGAGGGGAGACTGAAGAAGCGCTGGCCCACCAGATCTCCATGGCCTGAGAAACATGGGTACCACATGTAGCACCTTGTCTCAGCCACGGTGGCCATCCCATGTGTCTGACTAATGTGAACATTCAGTTAGGGGAACCCCCTGAGCAGAAACCTTCAGTGACTCTTCTGTGCTTTCAATCAGTCCCAACTCCTTAGCTTGGCTTCCAAGCTCTGCCAGGAACCTGGGGAACCCCTCCCAGACGGCATGATCAGAGTGAGAACAGCCAGTGAGGCCTCAGTAACTCAGGCTTCATCACTGCCCCTCACTGTCCTCATGGCTGGACTGGCCAGAGCCTCTCCCGCCCTGCTCCCTGTTCCCTCAAGGTGTGACCCAGAGCAAGTGGCCAAAGGGGGTGAATTTCATCCATAAAATACATAGGAAATACTTGAACATGGGCTAGACTAAAGTTTACTTTTTTCACTCTCTAAGACTGCACACCACTTGAAGCGTCAACCAGATTGCAGGGGAAGCATTTAACCTACTTAAGTGAACAAATTACTTTTGAGACCTTTGGCCAAGCTCCATTGAAAGCAGGGATGTGCTAATGCCTTAATGATTCACTCAGGAAAGTGTGGAGAGGCCTCTTCAGAAGGACACGGCTCCACTGGCGGTTACATTTTGTAACTGAGACTTGTTTCCTTTTGGGTCAGGGTCCCAGGTTGTTACCACCGCACCTGCTGCGGGTCGGGGAGGGGGCAGGTAGAGGAAAGCGGGAGGCCTTGCTGTCAGACGCACCTGTGCTTCCATTTTGGCTCCAGCTCTTTCTGGAGGTGGGACCTGAGCGAGTTGCTTAGCCTGTCTGTGCCTCAGTCTCCACATGCGTAAGATGGGGATAGTCCCTGCCCCACAGGTCTGTGGTGGTGTGACGTGCCTGGCACCCAGCCATTGCTTGGTAAATATCATTGTGCAGCATCATCCGAGTGTTCGGGGCCTTGCTGGCCACAACCCCATTTCAGTCAATATTTACAACAGGAAGCGTTTATGGGGTGCTGGGCAACAAGCCAGGTGCAGGTGGCGCGGAGAGAGGGAGCTGGTCAGAAGAACAGAGCTTTACCTAAACACCAGCTGGAACTTGGGAGTGTACCGCCTAGAAGGGGAGAGTCACATGCATGAATAACCCTAACAGGAAGTGGTGAGAGGTATCTATGAGAAGAGAACGGGAGTTCAGAGGAGGGAAAGTGACAACCATGTTAATAGCTCATTGAATTTTTAAAAATGGAATTTGACTAAACACAAGCCATCTGGCTAAGGGGTGCATGCTGTGGAGCAGAGGAGGGTGCGGGTCAGAGGGAACTTCAGAGATCATCTGACTCGACCTCCTCATTCGATGAGGGGACAGGACAGGCTTCAGGTGGCTGAATCAGGTGCTAGACCCTAGTGCAGTGGGAGTGTCCACTTAGGGGACACAGCACAGGGCCCAGGAGCAGGGATTGTGGCATAAGCAAAGTTATGGGGGAAGCCGGGGTCAGCAGGTCAGACCAGGTTCCGGGTGGCTGGGAGAGGGACGTAATAAAGGGCTGCTTATAAAGGAGTGGGCAAGTTTTAGGGAAACCGACGAGGGGTGATGAGTCACAAGGCTGGCAACAGTGGGAAGCCTAAGGGGGTAAGGGGGCTTCTGGACAGGAGCAAGGACCCTCAGCAGAGGGACACGGTCTGCCCGGGCAACCTCACTCTCTTCCCACGCTCTGCTCTCTGCCAGTACTTCCCATTGGTGGAACCCACTGGAAGACCTGGGGGTGGGTGGGGGGTATCTTTGGTGCAGTCTACGTGGGTCAGCCTCCCGGGCACAGAGCAAGGTGGAGGAGGGCAGGGATGGACCTGAGGGGCAAATGGGGACACTGGAACAGAGAGCGAGCAGAAGAGCGAGGTTGGCATTCAGAGTGTGGCCTGGTAAAATACAGGAAGAGGCAACCGAACGGGGCTCATGGGTGTTAGGCTGAGGACAGGTGGGGCCATGGGGTCAGAGCGAGAGGGTCCCTAGAGATCAAGGAGGCCGACTCCATTTCTGAAAGGCAGTGGGCACCATGTCCAGCCTTCAGGGGTGACAGTGGCAGAGCTCAGTCACATGTATTGTTGGGGAGGGGGAGAATCTCCCCCCACTCACACTGCCCTTCTTGAGTTCTTAGACCAATAATTAAAATTGACACAAGTCCAGATTAACAGGAGAAAAATGACTTGATATGTGTGCATGGGATATCATAAATGGTGATGCTGTCTGAAATGATGAACCAGCCATCTTTTTTATGCTTTTTAGGCAAAGGAACAATAGATTTGTGAAGAAATGACTGGACAAAGACATTTAAGTTTCAGTGCTCATTACTGAGGAATCTAAACAGAGTTTGCGCTTGGGTAGTAAATCAGTAAGGGAGTGACAAGCTTAGCTTAGGTCCTGGATTCCTTGACTCTAGAGATAAGGGTGTCTTAGCCCCCTGCAGCCAGGAAGACACCTGTCACAGTGGAGACTTATTTCCCACATTCAGGGGGACAAGGACAGATCAACGTGCCCCTCTTGAACTGGCTGCCTGTCGAGTAACTAATTCCAAGTAATCAATATGTTACTGTGGGATATTTGGGGGCGACCTGTCATGGGCCCCAACGATACCCCTAGAACACAGGCTTCAAGCTATTTTGGAGAAGAAAAGATACACTCAGACATATTGAGGTCCCCCTTCTGTGCCCGATTCTGTGTGTGACACCTAGAGGAAAGTATCAGGAATAGAGAATTTAAAGGAAAATCCAGAGCCATCTCTACGGAACTGGCCCTGGGATGGGAAGACTGCCTTTGTGAGTGAACAGAAACCAATTACCGCCACTCCACTTGCTAGCTCATTGCAAAACATCTGTTAGTGGAATCTCAACTCCCTGTGAGCAGAGGGAGTCAAGTTCAGGCCCAGCAGTTCCCCTAGGCGGGGCCCAGACCCCAGGTTTGCCCAAGGCCGCAGAAGATGAAAGCTGTTCTTGTAGCCTCTGGCTGCTGGGTTCCAGCTGAATTTAACTGATTAGGTCATTTTAATGCCTTCTGAGAAAGCTCCATCTTCCCAGCACCTAAACCTGTCACCACATTTTATGAAAATTGACTCGAGATGTGATTTTAACCCAGAAAATCAAGCACTATATTTACATCAAGTCTTGCCAGGGCCTCCGGTGTGTCCCGGGGGAGGGAAGGATGACCAGATAAGCAGGGTCCCAGAAACACTTTTAGCGAGAAGAGGGACATAACAGGGAGCGCCTCTTGGTTTCCCATTTGAAAAGTCTGTGTACGGGGGCGTAATCCTTGCCCCCCCATTGCCAGGTGGCTGCCCTGGCTGAGGGCCCCTTAGTAAGGAGGAGAGGGTTGTCCCAAATCTTAAGATATCCCTCTGATTGGCCCCTATCACCTGCAGAGCATGTGCCCCCGGCCCCCGGCATGCCCACATGTCCCTGCCAGAGCGCTCAGTCTGTTTCTGAGCAATCTCCGCCCATCGAACGTTTTAACACCGGGTGGGGATGATGGTTCATCACTAAATATTTGGAATAACATTATTAGAGCACCTTGATATGTGCCTTCACATAACTTTGACTCAATGAGCATGTGACAGGGAGAATGCTGGGGACACAAAGGGGGACCAGGCGCTGTTTACAACCCTCAGAGCTCACTTTCAGTTCAGGGAGGTAACAGTAACAGCAATAGTAGAGCTGAGTGCATGCGCTTATGTAACAGTCACGTGCCCGGCTCTGTTCTGAGCATTTACATGCAGTAACTCATTTAATCCTCACAACAGCCCTATGAAGGAGGTATTATTATTTGTTTTATTATTGTTATACATTTATAAAGTTATTATTCAGGAAGCTGAAGCACAGAGAGGTTAATGGGAAAGCGTTTTCTAAAACATGATGTTGTAAAAACTGTAACAGTTATCTATAAAGGGCAAAATTCCACTTGCTCCTAATTCTGCCCTCCTTAGATGTGCAAAGCAAGTTGATTTTCTCTTTCGTGTGGTCTTTTCCTCACTATCTGAAGCCTGCTCACGGGACCCTGTTAGCCTGCTTTGGGGCAGACTTAGAGTGTGACCATTTCTATCAGCAGTTCCTGTTTGTGTCACCATCTCTTGTCCCTTTACAAGCCAGGCACAGCCCCTGGGACACACGTCCATTCTTCAGTGTTCTTCCCCTAGGGTGTGTCCTGTGCTGTCCGCTTGTCCAGCCCAGGGCATCATGCGCTTGCTCCTTCCTCACAGGGGCTTGAACTAGACAGTCACGCTTCTCCCCCGGGTCCCTGCATTCTGTGGCTCTGTTTCTCAGCGCTATCCATCCGTCCGTGCTGTCCAGTGTTCCACTGGCCTTTGTGACAGTTGTCTTCGACCTTCTTCATACTGAGTTTGGGGGCTCCTGTGTCTTTCTCACATGAGCTGCTATTCACAAAGGATTCCCTCAGCTCAGACTTGGAAATTGAGTTTTTGAACCTAAAAGTGATTTTACATTTATCTCCATTATGGTCATTTGGTAGATTCAGTCTGTTGTATGGTCTGTGAAGATCACGTTGAATTACACTTGTGCATTCTGCACCCTGGTTCTGACTCCTGGGCTGTCGTTGCCATCCACATGAATGATGAGCAGCTGAGCGGGTTGGAGGGCTGTGGTCCTCCAACAGAGGTCTTTCCCCTGATTGACCTCCGTTCTCTAGTTGACCTTTGGGGTATGCTGTTCAGCCACCTAGGATCTACATAACTTGTTATAACCCACCCCATATTTCTCCACTTGGTCCCTTAGGACACCATGAATAACAGTCGAATACCTTGTCAGGTGAGGCCCTGAACTTGACACTCAAAACCCTGCGCATTCCCATCCCAGTTCTGATATTTACTCTGTGACCTTGGTGAGGTATTTACTTTCCCCAGGTCTCAGCTTACTCACCTGTAAAGTGGAATCAGGGGACCTCTTTGGGAAGACTAAATAAGTTAATGCTTTGAAAATGCCTGGAAATATCAATTGCACTGCGACATTGCCCAGTTTGGGTATTTGGGTGCTCCATCTCTGTGGAAATGACCACACTTGGAGATCCTGTGACCTAAACCAAGCCTGCCCTCATAAGGAGTGCAGAGTGACAGCCAACATTCCTAAATACTCATTTTCTGTAAAACCCAGTCCTCTGCTCAGCCTGGGGCTGTAGCACCTGGCGTCCAAGGAGTGAGGGCTTCCAGGAAGAGAGGGGCTTGAAGGGAAGTATCCCAAACCTCTGTGGGAAGGGTCTCTCATCAGGGACTCTTGCAGGAAAAGCTGGACCCCGGGATACCGTCGTCACCGTGTCATGGCCAACGGAGTGTTGCACGTTGGCACACTGGCATCTAGATGGTGGTTGCTGATAGTGCGGGGCCCCTGCCTCTCTGGTGTGTTTGTCCCTTCCTGGTGTTGTCCAGGGGCATCTCCTCTCAGCCTGCCCATGAGTGCCTGTCTGGATGGTGGCCTTTCTGGCTCATGCCCCCTTCCAGACCTCACCACCCTCCCTGCTCTGGCTCTGAAGGACACCCCATGCTCACCCCTGGCAGGCAGTGTCCCTTCTCTCTCCTTTAGTTCCCCCTGAACAGAAAAGGCCTTTTCTCTGGTTCCAGTGGCTCTCACAGTCACAGCTCATGGATTCATCTGGTCCCCAAGTCTCTGAGATGAAACATCTTGGTCTGGTGTCAGAACCTTTCCCACTGAGATACCCTCAGAATGGCCATAAGAAGGGAACTATCACTAATGTGGCCCCTGCTGCCTGTTCTGCAGGCTCATCCCTGATGCTGCAGTGACCTGTGAGGAAATGCAATTGGCCCATGTCACAGATGGGAACTAGGGCTGGAAAAGTTGAAGTGGCTGTGCAAGGCCATACAGCTCATTGGTGCAGAGTTGGGATTCACATCGGTTATGAAGCCACCTAGCCCCTCTGGCTGGCCACAGCTTTGGGGCCTTTTGGGCAGATACCAGCGGTCACAGTCAGATACGGGTGCAGGCATAGCTCTGCTCCGCATACCCTCAACACCCAGGCCCACGCAGCCCCAAAAGCAGGACTCAGGCTGGTTTCTGCCACGTGCACCAGCAGGTTAGGCTGAACCATATGGATCTGCAATTTGAAAATGTTGGCAATTTCATATGGTCTAATGGTTAGATTACACTCTAGTCTAATATGAGCAAGTGGCCCCCAGTCATACTCCTGTCCTTAATAAGCTCAGCGAGGTCCCAGAGCCTGCCTCTTGCCTAAAAGGCTCCCCGGAGGCAGCCATGGGACGATGCTCTGTGTTGGTAAGGATCAGGCCACCACAGCCTCTGTCTGTGGGAGCGCCCAGGAACATCAGAAGCCCAGACCCACTCCCAAGGCGTGAGGTCATTGGTCTCTACAGGTTTTCATGCCCAGCTTGTGCAAGTGCTTAAGTGCCTGTTCAATATGTCTAACTGCCCCTTGTCTCTCTACACCTTCCTGTTGGCTGTGAAAAATCATCGTCAGCATCCCTCTGTTGATAGGGTTCTCCAGGGCCTAGGAGATAAGGTATCTGAGGTGAGTCCTCCTAGTTAGCATCTTTCAAATGTAACTCCCATACATAGGATGGATGAAACTCATTTAAAAAATAATTTAAAATAGTAGATAATAGACAATAAAACAAGACCCAAGTTATTTGACTCCGGGCTTTTCCCACCCTACCTTATGGCCTGTAACCTGCCTTCTTCCCTCGCTCTGTCCCTCCCCCGCATCCAGACAGTTGGATGGACTTGCTGCCCTCATTCTCTTCTCCCAGAGGAAACCCTCCAGCCATGTCCATGCCTTTATCTGACTCTGCTCCACCTTCAGTGCTCCCTGAGCCTCCCAGACACCGTCTCCCGGCAGCCAAGATTGCTGCTGATGACCCCAATTGTTTAAGAGTCAGAGAATCCCAGTCGACTGAGGTATTCAGAACACCTGCTGTATAACAGCGGGCATCCTTTACTGAGCGCCTGCTTTGTGGCTGGCATCTCATACTCATCGTCTCTAATCCTTTTGACAACTCCGTGGCCAGGTACAGATTATCTCCAGACATAGAGAAGTGAAGAAACCGGTCCCAGACGATGTGGCTAGGAAACCGGGGTTCTTTCCCTGTTGAACCAGAGGAGGGGTGGTTCTTGGGCAGTTCTTTGAAGTCAGACAGACCTGGCCTTGTGTCAGGGCCTTGGTACTTAGAGCTGTGTGACCTCGTGCTGGACACTTATCCTCTCCGAGCCTCAGTTTCCTCGCATGTAAAGTGGGCAACTAGCAATACTTACCTGCCAGTCTAAGGATTAGAGATCACATAAGACAAGCTGCAGGAGCCAGGTGGGCACTTGGTAATAGACAGCTCTTGTCGATAGTATCGCTGATGGGCTGTGGGAACAGGCAATGTACCTGTCAGTTTACACACTTTATCTCTATTCTATAGATAGGAGCATGGAGGCCAAGAGAAGAGAAATAACTTGAATAAGACTCTGGTATCCCCCTGGGTACAAAGCAGGACGTTCCCTGCCCTTAGGGACCTTATGGGGAGCTGGGGAGACCAGATACAGACACAGAAGGATTTGAAAGCCTCATTTTTTTTTTTCATCCTGATAAGTGTCTTAGAACAGATCCTCTAGAAAGCCACAAGTTTCAGATCATAACTAGATCAAGAGCCCTCCTAATAGTTTAGAGGGGGATTCTCAACACTTCACAGCAGGGAGCAATCCAGGAGGGCTGGGGCGCCTTCCTGGGGGAGGCGGCACTTGAAGGGTGGTGGGAGAAAGAAAGCACTGCAGGAACAGGGCCTGGCGTGAGCGAGGCCTGCAGGTGAGAATGCCCTGTGTGCCCGTGAGATGGCAGTGCCTCAACCTGACCGGCCCAGAATGTTGGAGAGAGGTGAGAGGCGGCTCAGCGGGGAGGGCGGCGCCCCGCTGTTGGGAGTACAGGTCTTAGATTTAATCACAGTTTGCAAAGAGATTTAATCACAGTTTCGGGAGCCAGTGAACAAGCATTTGTTGAGCACCTACCACATGCTATACACTGGTCCAGGCACATAGTGGAGAACAAGACGGACGGAGTCCCTGCTCTGAAGAGCTTAGTGTAATCAGCCAAGAGACTGGGTAATTTCAGGGACTGATTGATAAGTGCTGTGAAAAAGTGTAATGAGACAGAGTGACCAGGGAGATGGGGCTACTTTAGTTAGAGGGGTTGGGGGAGACCCTTCCAAGGAGCCAGTGACACTGGAGTTGAGTGGTACCATGCATAAGCCTGGGAGAGGGTGTTCCAGTGAAATGGGACCCCAGTGCCCGCTCACTGGGCTGTGGGTGAAGTAAATGACAGAATCACTCAACGCAGTGCCTGGCCATGCCCAATACTTGTAAATATTATAATTATGTGCTGGGATCAGACAGAGCAGGGGGAAGGCTCTGTCCCCTGTGCTACCACTTCTTCAATAGGAGGACAACTGACATTCCTATCGCCCTGTGCTGCCTCCACATCAGCAGCACCACATTCCCCCGGGCCCTCACCGCACCCTGGACGAGGAAGCAGAGGCACGGAGGGGTCCTTGCTTTGCCCAGTGGCTCAGGTGGAATGTGGCAGAGTTGGGGCGTGATGTGGTCCGGTTCCCTGCTCCTCCCATCTGCCCACGCGTGGACTTTCAGAGTGGCCTTTTCTAGCTCCAGAGTTTGATGGGATACCTCAGGGGCCAACTGTGAATCTGTGTGTAACTCCTTCCGCTCCTCCCCACCGTTTGGCCAAAAGTGCGTCCTAGTTCTGGGTAATACATTAGCAGGGAGCCCAAGATTTCATTCGAAGAAAGGAGTCTGCTGTCCTAGTAAACCCTGACGTTTGAGGCCAGGTCCCTTGGTGGCTGATCGATCTATTTACTCTTTCGGGCTAGCACCCAGCTGCACTTTACGGTTGTGGCTGAGCCGTTGAGAGCCTGCGTGGGCCCCGAAGTCAAGGTGACTGGGTCCAAATCCGGGCTACCACCTTCCCAGCGGGGCCCTTTGACCAAGGGCTTAGGCTTAGGAGCCTGCTGTGAGATCTAGAGGAGCCGATTCACGTGGAGCACCTAGCACAAAGAAAACGGTTAATAATGGCTCTTCTTATGTGAAGCCCTGAGTGAGAAACCAGTGCTTTACCTGGAGGAGGGAACTACCAATGGCATTTCAGACGCCCTGATGCCATTTGTTTGGAGCTGGGGGACAAACGCTTTCAGGGCAGGGCTGGCTCAGGCCCTCCCCCCCATATGCGGCAGTCAGACCCAAGGCTCGGCAGTCCAGCCTCCAGGGGACAGGCTGGTGAAGTGTTTTGCCAGCAGCTCGGCAGCCAGGCTTATTGGTAAAAGGGTTATTTCCCCAGGAGCTGGGATGATTTAACAGATCATGTGGAACAATGGCTAATTAGGAACTAAGATTTTAGGCCAGAAATCTTTCATTACAAGCTTGGTAAATTTTCACAGGCCACTGCTGGTGTCTGGGGCCAGAGAGGGAACCTTCTCTGTCCAGGCCTTTGGAGCCTCAGTCTCCTCACTCATCTACGCCCTTCCTCACCTAGAGGCCTTAACAAAACAGGGGGTGGTCTGGGAGGCCAGCAGGGCAAGAAGTCATGGTTCCCTCTGTGTGACTGTAGGCAAGCTCCTTCCTCACCCTGGGTCTAGTTTTCCTCACCCTTTGAGGAGGGGTGGCTACAGAATCCCGGACCCCTTCAGTGTGAGAACCTGAGAGAACTTTCCAGACCCAAGATTATTGTGGGTCCTGGCGTGGAAACAGGCCTTCTATGCCCCTGCCCACAACCCGCAATCCTCCTGGGTGCCCAGACCTTGGAGCCTCCTTCTCCCTAGCCCTGGGTGCCCACCCTGGCCCTCTTCCTAGAGCCAAACACATTCCCTTTTCCTATTTCTGCTTCAGTCTGATAGCTTTCTGGCCTCTAATTTTAATCTCAGTGAACATGTTTCATAAGGGGCCAGGGCTGGGCTCTGCAGCAGGGCTTTTAGAATCTCCAATGAAGGAACCATCAATAATGTACGAAAATTGTAGGGGCGCTCCAGCTGGGGACGGGTGCGAAGCTTCGAGGTACAGAGCAGTCTGTCAGCCCCAGTCTCCGGCTCCGGCCAGCCCAGTCACTGGGGGCTTTGCAGCTGGGCGTAGGTCTCCACAGCTTCATCCGGCTGTAATAAGTGAAAAGGTAAGAGCTGCTTAAATCAGGGGCTGTTAAGATTGTTCAGGCTTGCAGAGCCACCCACTCATTCCTGAGGCAGGGGACTGTGGTGACGGCGATGGCGTCACTCCTGGGAGCCTTGGGCGCCATGCCTCATTGCTGGGGGCCACGGGGAGGTCCTTCGTCTATAAAGTGGGGATGACAAAAATATGGGCTCCGTCGGGTCAGTGGGAGGTTAAATGAGATCATGGATGTGTGGAAGTGTTTTGAAGATGAGAAGTCACGATACAAAGCTGATGGAGGAGGAGGATTTGATGGAAGGAAGAAAACTGAAAGAGGGACGTTGACAGGCTTCTGGGAGAACAGGGCACTGCTATGACCTCAGCTCTTGTTATAGCCCTTTTCTTTCTTTTTAAAAAAAATTATTTTTAATATATTTTTATTTTTTAAATTATATTTTATTGATTATGCTATTATAGTTGTCCTAATTTTTCCCACTTCGTCCCACTCCATCCAGCACCCCCCACTCCCTCAGGCAATGCCCCCACCATTGTTCATGTCCATGGGTCATGCATATAAGTTCTTTGGCTACTCCATTTCCTATACTGTCCTTTACATCCCCATGGCTATTCTGTAACTACCTATTTGTACTTCTTAATCCCCTCACCACTTCACCCATTTTCCCCCTCCCCCCTCCCATCTGGCAACCTTCTGGTAATTAACTTTTTTTCTCTTGCTTTCAAGAGTCTCTCTTTATCTTTAACCTTTGGACTTTTAATAATGATGTGTCTTGGAATGGGCCTCTTTGCATCCATCATAATTGGGACTCTCTGCATTTCCTGGACTTGCATGTCTATTTCCTTCACCAAATTAAGGAAGTTTTCTTTCACTATTTTTTCATATAGATTTCCAGTTTCTTGACTTTTCTCTTCTCCTTCTGGCACCCCTATGATGCGAATGTTGGACCTCTTGAAGTTGTCCCAGAGGCTATTTATACTATCCTCATTTTCTTGAATTCTTTTTTCTTCTTCTTGTTCCGCGTGGTTGTTTTTTGCTTCCTTATGTTCCAAATCATTGATTTGATTCTCAGCTTCATCCATTCTACTGTCATTTCCCTATAAATTGTTCTTTATTTCAATTAGTGTATCCTTTGTTTTTGACTGGGTCTTTTTTTAGGTTGCCGAGGTCCTTACTAAGTTCCTTGAGCATCCTTATAAACAGTGTTTTGAACTTTGCATCTGATAGATTGATTATTTCCATTTTGTTTAGCTCTTTTTCTGGAGTTTTGATCTGTTCTTTCTTTTGGGCCATGTTTCTTTGTCTCCTCATTATGGCAGACTCCCTGTGTTTGTTTGTATGTATTAGGTAGAGAAACTTTGACTCTACATCTTAATAATGTGGCCTAATGTAGTAGGTGTCCTGTAGGGTCCAGTGGCACAGCCTCCCCTATCACCCAAGCTGGGTACTCAAGGTGTGCCCTTTGTGTGGGCTGAGTATACCCTCCTCTTGTAGTTGAACCTTGGTTGCTATTAGCAGATCAATGGGAGGGATTTGCCCAGGCCAGTCAGCTGCAAGGACTGGTTGTGACCACTGACCACCAACCCCCACCCTCTGCAGAGTATCAGTTGTGCAGGGGCAGGGTGGTGATGCTTTGAGGTGGTCTGTAGCTGTCTACTGGGTAGGTTGGCTGTGGGGTTTCCCTGGTGGTGCAGGCCAAGGTCAGCCCCCACCTGTGTTTCGCTGGGGGCACCCTGCCTGAGCTGTAAACCAGTCTGAGATGGCTGCAGCTTGTGCTGGGCTTGGAGATTCCCAGGTGCAGCCAAGCTGTAACTCTAATCTAGCTGCTGCGAGGGCCCACTGAAGCCAGCTGTTACTTGTTTGATAGGATTCAGGAGGCAAGACCAGCCATTCTTGTGGAAAAGCAGCTTGGGTGGGCCCATAGGTTGGGTGGGGTAGAGCCTCTGTGGATCTCCAAGGTGTAGAACACAGTGCTGGCCAGGTTGATGGAGTCTCAGATATGGCACCAGCCTACCGGCCCTGTGGGGGGAGGACTCAGCAAAGGGACAGTGGCTTCTGCTTGCCCCGATGCCAGATACTTCAGTCTCTCCCTGTATACCACTGGTGGCCTTCAAGCTGCCACCCCAGTGCTGGAACTCAGAGGGAGTGAGTCTGAGTAGGTGAGTCCATATGTGGGTTCCCCAAGAGGAACTGTTTGGGACTCCAGCAGCTCTCTCCATTGACTCAATCCCCACTGGTTTTTGCAGCCAGAAGTTGGAGGGACTTTTCTTCCTGGCACTGGAATCCCGGGCTAGAGGACCCGGTGTGGATCTGGGACTCCTTGCTCCTGAGATATCCCTCCTGAATTTTTATCCATATGGGTATGGGGCCAGCCCGTTCCGCATCCACGTGCCCTCTACCAGTCTGGATGGATGCGGTTTCTTCAATTCTGTAGTTGTCAGACTTCCATTCAACTCGATTTCTGACATTCTTGAGTGATGGTAGGTCTACATTTTAGTTGTAATTTTGATGCAGTCGTGTGAAGAGGCGAGCCATGTCTGCCTTTGACACCACCTTGACTGGAAGCCCCCCACAGCCCTTTTCTTAATCAGCAGTGTGACCTATGTCAGAACACCCCAACCCCCTTTCCTGCTTCTCTTTTCTCATTGGTTGAGAGGATTTGGTTCCTTCCAGCTCTGAGATCTTTAGGTTCTAGTTCAATTTGTTAACTAATGAATGTTTTTGGAAGTCACAGGAGGGATCAGGACTGTGTGTGTGTGTGAGTTGAGGGTTTGGAGGAGGGATGGGGGTGACTGGATGAGGTCAGGGCCACTCACCGGTGCCACTTGACCTATAGAACCATCCAGATCCCACAAAAAGAGTCAACAAGGTGGGAGGGACAGTAGACACCAAAGGAATTCAGAGGTTGGGCTTGTGGTGGGAAAACAACAGGGGTAAAGACTGTATGGAACATAGTTCCAACCTTATTCTTAGTATTAACCTCTTTTTGGTTAGTGACTACCTCAACTCCTTATTGATTTGGAGCCAAATCTGCCTGGGCTCAAATCTTCTTCCTACTATTCACTTGCTGTGTGACCTTGGGCTAGTCACTCAAAGGCTCTGAGTTTTATCTAGTTAATTTATCTGTAAAATGGAAATAATATTAGTATTGCCTCATAAGATTGTCATGAAGATTAAACAAGTTACTATATGGGAAACACTTGGTGCCTGGCACCGGGTAGGGCTACAGTAGGGCTACCTGAGGGCTCTCACAGGCACTAAATGAAGGCCAACTATGCAGCGGACCCTCTGCACAGTACTTCTCACACATTCCCCGCTACCTTCCTCTGGAGAAGGAATAATCTGCTCTGATTTAGCCATGAGGACATGCAGTCTCTGAGGGGTTTCCAGGCTCTCTTACGTAGATAATAAGCAGCAGATTGTGCCGGTGGAGGTCCTGTGCCCCTGGCCTGGCTGCCTCTCTCCACCACCCTGGCTCTGGGCAATGGTGGGGAGTTGACCCAGATGTTGAGAGACTTCTCTGAGTTGCTTGCAGTCGCTTGTCTTACTTGTCTTACCTGCGTTCTGCCTCTCAGCCCTTGACTGGGCCCTTGCCCCAGGGCAGTTCGGAGGCACAGCTGCCCTCCTGTTCCCCTAAATCCCAACATCTGCATGATGCAGAGTGCCTGGGAGCCATTCAATTTAGTCCTCAAAGAAGTTTCAAGTCGCTTCCCCTTTGAGGGTCTCACTGTAGCTGATGACATGTAATTAATGCTGCTTAATTGATATTCTCGGGGCTTAGTCATGAGGTTTTAGGAGCCCTTGGGAGCAACTTTCGTGGCATGTCAGGAGCTTTTCCCTCTGGGTTTTGTTGCCAAGTGAGCTTTTCAGAGGACGAATACCCTAATTTCCAGGCTTCTTTCTTATTTGTATTTCCTTTCTTTCCCTCTGCTGGGAGACTGCCCCGCCCCTGGGACCAGGGAGGTCCCCCTCACCTTCTCGGTTGCTCAGCCCCTTCCCCAAGCACGCACCACAGCCTACGCCGTCCACATTTGCCCGCCTACCCTGGGGGTCTCCGAACCAGAACCACTTGGTAAGACAAAGATTTGGGGGTTTCTCTTCAGCTTCGTTGATCAGGGAATGCCTGTGCCCCAGACGGTGAGCAACGTGAGGGCTCCGTCCCATCTGCAGACCCTGGAGTGTAGACAGAGGGGCTCAGAAAGGACAGGAAGGAAGGACAGGCAGGCTGGGGAGCTGGAAGAGTGTTCAGGGCTAGCTTGGCTGAGGAGATAGCCCACCCACCCCCCTTCCCCAGTTACAGCAGTCAGATTGCTCGCCTGCCTTCGTGTGCTCCCCACTGCTCCTACCTCACGGCTCCAGGTCCCTTTCCACTCGAAAACTCTGTAATTCTATGTAAAAGGAATACAGCCACACTGATTTGTTGGAACATCAGTTCAGTTGTGTTCATACTATCACTAATAGGGGTATAAATTGGCCCTCACAGGGACCTGGTGGCTTCTTCGATTTTTAAAATTCAAGTTTTCGCATGTTTCTTCTTTGTTATTAGCCCAAGTAATGAAGGCTATAAAACATCTTTAGTAAGTCTCTGGGCTGTCGATTTCCCAGTCCTTTGTGATATGCACACGTTAATTACCCCTGCATCCTGATAATTCATCACTGCCCAGCCTGGCTCACTTGCCCCCTTTCCCGCTCTAGGAGGTACGGGGGGGGCGGGGTGTGTGTGTGTGGGGGGACCCTTGGAGTCCCCCTCCCTGTCCTGTTTCCAGGGGAACTCCATTTTCTTCTCCAGCAGAGATCAATCTCTGGGGAATCCCCATCTATTGAAGCTTCGAGTGCCATTTTAAAAGCAGCGCTGTCATCTTCCCTAATGGGTGTTTTCCTTGGAGTCCCTGCCAGCAGTGGAGTGGAAAGGGAGGTGCACAAAGGAATGCTTGATCCTTCTGGACTGGGCTTTATCCAAAATCCTGCCAGAGGAATTTTTAAAGGTGTTGGGGGGAGGCAGCCCACTGCTGTTTCTCTCTCTCTCTCTCTCTCCCCCCTCTCCCTCCTTCCCGTCCTTCCTTCCTCTCTCTGAAATCAATCAATGTACCTTCGGGGAGGATTTTTTAAAAAGTAAAATTATTAATCCCATACAAATATAAAATAAACACATGGCAAAGCTTTATTTAACTTGTTAATTAATTAATTAACAACCAGTAAGATGTTACAATACAGCAGGTCTTCGATAAGGTCTTTTGTTCAATGTCATTCTATTATAACGTTGCTGAGATGCCAAAGGAACTTAACTCTTGTTTATATCCATCAGCCTATGGTAAAATTGGCCTCCCGCACATCATTTCTCTTAAAGTCACAGAACCTATCAATGAGGTTAAGTGAGGATTTACTGAAAGTCAAATAACACACACACCTGGGCAATCAGAAATGCTGAAAGGAATCCAGGAATAGGTGCAAAGTTAGTCAATAGCCAGAGGGTAATAACCAAATAATCAATTGGATACCACTGAACTAAATTCATTTGCGTTTCTACAGACAAGAATCATTTGCATTACTCTATGCCTTCCGCAATTTACAGAGTTGTAAAGTATTTTAAAGATAATGAAAGTTGCAAACCTCTATGAAGTCAGACATCTGAACTAACAGGTGAAACGGAGCACCCAGTAATCTGCTTTTTGGTACACTTCAATATCTCACACTTCCCCATGATTCTAATGGGCAGCCCTCGGGGAGGACCTTGCCATAGGCCTTTGTATATAGCTCTGTTAGCGCTGTTAGCACACTGTATTGTATTGTTTGTTTATGAGTTGTCCCAGCAATGATAGGGAAGCCCCTAAGTACAGGGTTCATGTTTCGTTTATGTTTGTAGCTCAGCACCCAGCACCCTGCCTGGGCTATAACAAATGCTTAAAAACTGCTTATTGAATTACTAATTGAATCGATTGGATGATAACTCTAAGAAGTAAGCAGGACGAGTGGTATTCTCCATTTTCTGATGAGGAAACCGAGGCTTTCAAAGGCTCTGATCAAGGCACACAGTGAGCTTGTGATGAAGTTAGGACTCAAACCCACTTACCTATTTCCTCACTCAAAACCTTACTTCATTCAGCAATTCCTGAGTACCTGCTGTGCACCAGCCTCTGGGAGCAGTGAGCTTCTGCTGTCCTTGCCCCTGGGACCTTCCATGTGGTGCAACGTGGCTTAGAGGGTGTGGGCCAGAGTGTCTGGGCTTGTGCCTCGAAGTCAGCAATTATTAGCCCTGTGACCCTGGACACATTATTTAGCTCTTCTGTGCTTTTGTTTTCTCACCAATAAAGTGGAGAAGGTCTCCCACAAAATGATTAAATAATGTTTCGCACAGTCCCTAGTGCTCTGCGTGTCCGCCTCTGTGAACCTGTGACTGTTGAGCAATGTCGGGGCCTGCGCTGCAAAGGTGAGGAGAACTCGGATCCTTCTGCTGCTTGAGCAGCTCAGTCTCAAAGGGCCAAGGGCCAAGTCAAGGGCCAAATCAGGGGTGGAAAGAGCCCCAGTAGATTATTACCAGGGGATGTGGTAAGTGCAGCAACAGGGATGTGAGGAAGATTATGGGACCACAGGGGAGGGGTTGGGGCAGAGGCGGATTAAGGTCAATTGAGGCCCTGGGCACATAAGAAAATATTGGACCCTTTAAAAAAGAGAGAGTGAGAGACAGGGAAAATAAAAATACATGCCTTCAGAAGTCGGGGCCCAGGGCGCACACGCTGTTAAATCCACCTCTGGGCCGGGGGTTGGAGAGTCGGACTTCTGGGAACTGAGTCTTCAAGCGTAAGCAGTTGGCCCACATGGGTGACCCACTGGGAGGCTGCTGCAGCGGCTGATGAGAAAATGATGAGCCCTGACCAAGGCAATAGCACAGGAGGCAGGAACTGATTTAGCAGATTGAATTGACAGGAGAGAGAGGTTGATTAGATGAGGGGGTGAAAGCACGAAGGTGCCAAACTAGTGCTCCTCAGATGGCCCCACCCTGCCCTGGGGGTGGGCGGAGGTTCTCTTTGCAGGTTTCTAACTTAACTCAGGGTAGAAGGGGACCCTGCCCACCACATGAGAGAAGGGCCCCTGTGCTGGCAGTTTTCGGGGCTGCAGAGCCCCATGAAGGCGGACTGGTACTCAGGGCTGATTTTTTTTTTTATTTTGGCAATTACAATCCAAGTCAAAAAAACATGTTTATGTATTAAAGATTAACAACCTATTTAAAATATTTATTATGTAAAAAACAAATTGACAGTAACCAGAGGGGAAGAGGGAGGGGGATATCAGGGGAAAAGAAGGGGAAGGGTCATGAAGGAACATGCATAAAGGACCCATCGATAAAGCCAAATGGGGGAAGAATGGAGGGTGGGAGGTGGGGATGGGTGGGGCTGGGGAAAGTGGTGGTGGGAAAATGCTGACGTGGGGATGATGGGATGGGGTGCAGGGCAGAGGGGATGAAGGGGAGAAAAAAAATGAGACAACTGTTATAGCATAATCAATAAAACATACAGAAAAAAGTGAAATTTATAAAACCCCTAAAATTAAAAGTAAATACAATCACCACAAAAAAGTGAAATTTATAAAACCCCTAAAATTAAAAGTAAATACAATCACCTAGCAATTTATTTCTACTTGTTACTATTTCTCCCTTCAGTAGCGTCAATGTGCTATTTGCTTGAGGACTTTATTCTTTAGCTTTCAGTTTTCTTTTTGCTTTTAGTAACAGATATTTTTTCTATTTTTTGTAACTTGGCTGAATTATTATTTCCTTGTTATATTTTGTTCAGAATTTCTAGGTTCTTGTAGTGAAAAGTGTTCCTCACTATTGCCTGTATTAGGAGTGTCGTATTTTGTGTCTCTTTTTGTTTTGGGGGGCATATGTTTCCTGATTCCCTGCCTCAAAACGGTGCCCTAAAATATAGAAAGTGTATCTCTTAAAAAAATATTTATTATGCATATGCCTGTTATTTACTTCAGGGAGTACTGCGCCCTCCCTTAATGGATCGTAAAGTACAGTGCTTTTGCGCTTTATCTTTGAACCCTGTGTCCCTTTTTTGAAGCAAAATTTCTCAAAAAAAGCCCAGCATATTGAAGAGATATGTAAAAGAGAGCTGCTTTAATGGAAGTGATGACCTGGAACCATGCCCTCCTCCCTGGCGTGGAAGGCTCCTGGGAACTCAGGGCCCCACGTACCTCAGTGTCACCCAGTGGTTCTCAAAGGGAGGTCCCTGCATCAACAGTAGCAGCATCATGTCCATTTTTAGAAATGCAGATTCTCAAGCCCCACCCTAAACCTACTGAATCGGAACATCTGGGAGTGAAAAAAAAAAGATTTTATGTATTTTTAGAAGGAGAGGAAGGGAAGGAGAAAGAGAAGCAGAGAAACATCAGTGTGTGGTTGCCTCTCACATGCCCGCTACGGGGGGCCTGGCTTGCAACCCAGGCAGGTGCCCTGACTGGGAGCCTTTGCTTTGCAGTCCAGCGCTCAATCCACTGAGCTACACCAGCCGGTGCATCTGTGGCTTAACAAGCCCTCCAGGTGATTCTGATACCCAGAAATGGGAAGTGACTTCCTTAAGTTATTTGGGAGAGTTTAATGTGTCCAATTATTGAGTGTCTAATGTGTGAACAATTCTGGAGTATATGCTGCAGGGGATACCAAGAAAGTCAAGTCTATATGTTAGTTATCTACTGCTGAGTAACAAACTAACCCAGGGTTTAGCCACTGAAACAATGGGGTCATGAATCTGAGTGCAGCTTTGTGGGACCCTCTGCCTCACAAAGCTGTAGTCAAGGGTTTTGGCCAGAGCCTCGGTCATTACAAAGTTCAGCTGGGGCAGGGTCCACTTCTAAGTTGTCAGTGGCTGCTGGTAAGGTTCTGATTTTTAGGGGTGGGTTGGCTGCTCTTGGTTCCTTACCACATGGCCTCTCCATGGGGCAGCTCACAACACGGCAGCTGCCTTCATCAAAGTGAGCCAGCTAGAGAGAGCGAGAGAGAGGGTGCCCAATATGGGTGTCATAGTCCTTATAACATAATATTGGAAGTGACTTGTGCTCTAGTCCATTCATTAGAAGTGAGTCACTGGGCCCAGCCCACATTCAAGAGGAGGGCTCACACAAGGGCGTGGATGCCAGGGGATGGGATCTGATCCCACCATCCCTGTCTCTGCCCTTGCATTTACAATGGGGGCATCCAATGGGTACACGCCTAACTGGAAACAGTTAGGGAAGAATGGTGGTCATAAGGGGCAGGCACCAGTTCAATGACAGTTCAGGAGAAGTAAAACTCTCTGGTTGGAGGAATCAGGAAGGTTTCCTGGAGGAGATGGCATCAGTCGGGGACCCTGAAGGAATGGAGGACATGTCACTGGCCAAGAAGGGGAAGCCAGGTGGAGGACAGCATAGGCAAAGGCAGTGAGGTGGGAAAGTGCAGCACCTGCTCAGGTATCCAGGTATCAAAACCATTCAACTTGGGCAGAGCCTAGATAGAGATAGAGAGAGTAAAACTGGAGCCGAAATGTGGACAGCCTCCACTGTTAGAGGGAGGCGCCCTGGCCCGGACTGGGGATGGGAGCAGCCGGGAGGGGCATGGCTTGTTCTCCCCGGCCCTGCCAGCCTGGTTCTGAGGCCCATGTTCTATTTCCTCTTGCAGTTCGGACGGACCGAGGTCATCGACAACACCCTCAACCCCGATTTTGTGCGCAAATTCATTGTGGATTACTTCTTTGAGGAGAAGCAGAACCTCCGTTTCGACCTGTGAGTGGAAGATGGTGCTGAAGACGGAGCAGGGGAGGAAGCAGTGTTGGGAGGCGGGGCTACAGGACTTGTGGTAGAGCGGGAGATCGCCTTACCAGGGAAGGTGGGGGCAGTGATGTTAGGGGAAGCTCAGGGTTGGTCTGGAATAAAAGTGACTATTAGCTGAAGTCTAGCCTCACCCTCATCAGGAGGTAGAAGGGAAGTGGGGACAGGGAACAGCACACCCCCCGCCATTGTTTTCAGGTAAGTGTGGGGGGGCACTGAGCAGCTACCTGACCTGGGAGGGGGGCAGAGGAAGGATCCTGGGGACGACCCTAGCTCCACCTCTGGGAGCTCTTTTCTCCCCAGGGGATGGGGAGCTTCCCATTGACCTCTCCCTGTGCCAAAGCTTTTCTGGGATCAAAGCCTGCTTTCTGTAGTGCAGGGGTCCTGACCCAGACTGGGTGGGGCAGGACACCCAGCTGCCTTCACCACCCGCTCTGTGTTCTCTGCAGATATGATGTTGACTCGAAGAGCCCTGACTTATCCAAACATGTGAGTTCCACCTGTGACTGCCCAGCGATGCTGAAAGTCTCTGAAATGCCAAGCCCTGAGTCAGTTTCAGGTTTCGCTGTGACAGAGTGTGTGTCGGAGGCTGTATCCTGTCATTTCAGAGCCTTCAGACTTCCAGGGGTGGGGTGATGGGGGAGCTGGGACAGCTGTGAGCAGAGTGGGTGACACTGGTGTTTTCTGCACCCTGGATCTGCAGGATTTCCTGGGCCAGGCCTTCTGCACCCTTGGAGAGATTGTGGGGTCCCCTGGGAGCCGCCTGGAAAAGCCCCTCACGTAAGTGTAGAGGCGACTGGGGCCTGTCTGGGTTCCTTCTTCAGGGACGGGCCAACTTCTTGTCTACCCCTGCTGAAGGCTGGCTCAGAGCAGGGGCAAAGCAGTCAGCCAGACTTGAGAGATGATTAGGAATAAGGAGACCCCATGGGCCCCCCCTCCCCTTGCAGGGCCTTTAACTTCGTTACCTTGGACGGACCCCGACTTGGTTATGAGAGACCTGTATTCCTAGGACGGCTCTGAGATGCTGTCTGGTCCGCCACCCCTGTCGTTGTAGAGGGGAAGAAACCAAAGCCCAGAGAGGGCAAGTAACTCGTCCGAGGCCATACAGCTAGGAAGTGGGAGAGCAGGGCTTTGTCTGAACGGAGGGTTCTACTCACATAGCGGATTCCTTGGATCGTTCACCGTTATGGGCCAGAGCTGGGCATGGTGGAGCCTTCCCCATCTTACCCTGCCCCGGCCGCCTGCATTAGAGGGCCTTCTGTGCTTTTAGGGGAAAGCCGGCATTCGGAGCAGGCTCTAGGATGAAGAGTTCCAAGGCTGCACGGTGGAGTCTGAGGGCAGCTTCGGGGACAACCCAGAGCTGACCAGGTGGTGGGGGTGACCTCTCTTGTCCCTATTTCTCAGGAAACCCCGGGAGCGGGGCCCAGGCAAGAGAGGCCTGATGGCTGGGGTTAGCATCCAGGTCATGGGCAGGGTAGGCAGGCAAGGCCGGTCAGGCATCAACCGCCACCTTGCTTCTGCCAAGTTCACACTGTATGCAGTCCCCTCACCATGATCAATAGCTGCAGAACCTGTTACTGTGTGTGTGTGTGGAGGGGGTGGGTGGTCTCTCTCCCAGGCCCTTGTCTCTGACCCCCCAGTAACTGTGTGATAACTTTGGGACACCCAGGAAGGCCTCTCTGTCCCCCAAAAGGCCACTTCCTCTGGGTTCACAGAGAATAATAATAATAATAACAGCTGTCATTTATTGAGAACATGGAGCAAACCCAGGTTTGGGGGTCTCTGAAGCTTCTAGAAAATGGGATCCCAAGAGTAAGGGTGTGTCTGCCCCTCTCAGCTCCCAACTGCCTGGTCAAAAGCTCATGAGTCGCTTGGGTCTGGCTGGGTCTGGTTTCTGCCCTCTGTGTCCTGGTCCACTTTGGTGGAGGGTTCGCCTGGGGCGATTGAGGAAGACTTGGGGTAGGAGATGGCTAGGGAGCTGAGCCTTCAAAAGCAAGCAGGACCTAAACCGTGGGGGTTGGTGGAGATGTTTGGTGTTGCTGAAGGAGGGGGACCTATTCCGTCCACTAAAGGTTTCTGCGTCCGAGTGCAGTTGTCTTCCTGGCCAGGCCTATGAACAGGTCCCTTTCACCAGGCCCCTGTGCCGGCTGGGCCTGATCTCATGTGATGCTCTCAGCACTCCCCACTTCACAGCCTGCACGCTGAGGCTCAGAGAGGGAGAACAGTGGTTCTCAGACGGCAGCAGGCCTCGGCACCCCCTGGAAGGCTCGTTAAACACGGACTGCTGGGCTCTACCCCCAGAGTTTCAGATCCACAGGTCCCGGGCGAGGCCTGAGAATTTACATTTCTAGCATGTTCCCAGGAGACACTGTTGCTGCTGCCTGGGACCCCACTTTGAGAACCCCTGAGCAAGAGTTGCCTGGGACTTTATAATAGCGTTTGGAAAGAAGACCTCTCCCTCCCCTGACCTGTGGCTTTCAGTCCTGTCTGGATGTTTGATCCAGAACAGAAACCCATCTCCAAGAATCCAGATGCCAAGCACTCTGGCCTCTCAGAACAGAGTCCTTGGCTCATGACATGCTCGCTCTCTCTCCCTCTCTGCACAGGATAGGAGCATTCAGTCTGAATTCCAGGACGGGCAAACCCATACCAGCTGTGTCCAACGGGTAAGTCACCAGACATCTCTGGCCCTCGAGTTCCCAGACACTCAGCCAGCTCTGCAGAGGGGCCTCTGAGTCCTGGCCCAGTCCCCACTCCCACTACTGTGCATTCAGCCCTGGTCCTGAGGACAGAGAGGACCCTCGGCCCCTTCTCAAGGGCTCAGGCACTTTGGGCCGCTCTGCAGCTGGTCCCTGCCCCCATCCAGGCTGGAGCTCAAGCTTCCGCAGCCCTGGTGGCTCACTGGACTTCTGTGAGCAGGGTGCGGCCGAGGCAAGGGCTGTCAACAGGAGTCAGAGGGGGCCGGGCACCTTCCCTTCCCTTCCTCCCTCCGGCCTGGTTCCTTCTGCCTCTCACCTCTCTCCCTTCTTTCTCTCCCTTTCCCCCCATGGCTCCCACTGCTGGATGGCAGTCTCCTGAGAGTAGCTTCAACTACATCCTCACTTTCTGCATTTGCTCACCAGCTGCGGTGGGCCAGCCTCCACTCTGACCACCTGCTTTTGGCTGGCCTCACGCAAATATGGGCAACGCAGACTCTCCCCACTCCTTCCCCCTCCTCTCCTGGTTGGAGGGAGGGGCCTTACTTCAGCAGGGAGTAGCGGAGGACTGTAGGCTCGGGGGACCAGCCTGGAGGTGCCTCCTGAATATGAGCATTTTGGCTGAGTAAGCAAAGCCCCGCTGGCCAGCAGACCAACTGAATGTGGGAAAGGGGTCTCCAGGGGACCCAGGGAGGCTCACAGCCCAGGAAGAGTGTGGTTGTCGATTTACAAGGGAGTAGAGAAGCGGCAATTAGAAAGAGAGCCAGAGTCAGAGAGAGAAACAGAGACGGAGGATGAGAATGACCAGAGGGAGGGAGGGGGAGAAACAGAAAGGAAGGCCAAGCAGGTGGGAGCAGGGCTGGAGAGGAGAAGGAACGACTGGAAATAGAATAGGGACTCAGAGGCAAAGAGAGGAACAGATGGAGAAGCCTTGGGCGAGGAGGCTGGAGTGAGGATTTTATTGCCTGGTCAAACAAATCATATCTCTACTACCAGCAAGGGCCAGACAGGTGGTGGGGAGGGACCTTGGGCACGCAGTTCAGCTGCCCTGTTGAAGGGGACAAGCTAGCAGGTACTGCCACCTGCCCGTGGCAGGGGAACCTCCAGATGCGGCCCCTGCTCATCTGATGTGGAGAGATCCAGCTATCTCATCAGCCCCCAGGACAGGCTTCCCTGCCTCCCCTGCCTCCCCTGCCTCCTGTGTTTGAGAGCCCCTCCCTCTGAGAATCAGTGCTGGGAAGAGCTCCATCCGTGGTTTCAAAATGTGTTCCACAAACAGCATGCTGGTGGTCCTGAGGCGGGCCTGAAGTGTGGGGCAGGGTTTTATCAGCTTTGCGCAATGAAAAAGGAAAGGGGGCCGGGAGGAAAATGATGCTCCTGCAGGGCCTTCTCTGTGCCAGGTGCTGTGTGTGCATATTAGTAAAATGGATGCTACAGTCATACCCATTTCATGGATAAGGAAACTGAGGCTCAGATAGGTACAGTAATGAGCCCAAAGTCCTGCAGCTGCTGGACAACCTGATATTTTCTTTTACCTCCCAGTGGCCCCTGGCTGCCCTGGGACCCTCAGTTAGCCCTAAACAACAGAGTGGAACGGGCTGGTGTCTGGGGGAGGGGTCCCTCTTGAACAAGGGAAGAGTGGTGCAGGTCCCCTGGGTGGAGTCCTACCTGGGGAGCTTGCCTTCCTGGAGGGGTTTCTCTGGGTGGGCCAACTTCAGGTCCTCGTTGCCCACCTCCCTGAGGAGCCGCATGGTTGTCTGGGATTTCTCTGGCAGAGAGACTCCAGCCAAATTGCTCCAGGGGTGGTAGTCATGGGAGATAGGCTGGGCACGCTGCCCTGGTGGGAGTACCAGCCCTTCAGCTTTACTCCCTGTTGTGGCTCTCCTGAGATGAGTCAGGGTGGCTCAGAGCTGAAATGTTCTGGGATTCTGGGGGTCAGCTGGGTGCAGGGTGGGGTGGCTAGCCCACAAGGTCTTTTGCCCACAGAAGTGGTCTTTGGATGGAAAGTTTGAGAACCACTGGTCTGGAAGCCTCCGGGTGAGTCTGGATGCTTTTCGGATTCTAGGATTTTCCCTGCAGATGCTACCTTTCCCGGTGGGCTCTCAGGGAGCAGGGGTGGGGCAGCTCCAGGCCTGGGGCCTGGCCCAGGAAGCAGAGCACTAGGCCACACTGCCACAATGTTTCTGGAGACTCTGTCTTCTCACGGGCTCGGGCAGGTGCGCTGGGTGGGGGTGGGGGGCGGGGGAGGATGAGGAGGGCTGATTCAGGGAGTGTTCAAGCTTATGTCCCTGTCTTTGTCGGTTCTCCATCATTTCATCTTCTCCTCTCCCAGTGGTGTCCCAGGGAAGAAATGTGGCACCATCATCCTGTCCGCTGAGGAGCTCAGCAACTGTAGGGTAAGTGGCAGAAGGACTCCAGGACAGGACCTGCTGTGTGTGTGTGGGGGGGGCGGTGGTATGCAGGGGGGACTGGCCTCCCTGTGACCCCAGGACCACGTGTGCCCTTGGAGGGAATGGGAAGACAGGGCTCCTCAGTCTTACCTGTATAGAATTCCGTAACATTGAATCTAGAAAGTGAAAGTCCTTTTTCCAATTGAGCTGACTGAGGCCCAGAGAGGGGAGGAAAGTCGCCTACAGTCAGCAGCAGTGCTGGGCCAGGGTCCCAGGTCCCCGGCTCCCATGCCAGGGCTCCTTCCACTCCTGTCCTGCTGCCACTCGTGTGTCCTTGAGCCAAGACTGCCTTAGCACCAACAATGGCAGCAGAGGGGCCTTTTCAGTCTTAGAGCCTGGGCACTTGGTGTTTAGTTGCCATTTTTCACTTTTAGCTCTAGAGTAGGGTGACACCCTGCACGGGGTTGAGGGGATGAGGGCTTGTGGTCGGCCGCATGTGTGAGAACGTGCATGTGTGTGAATGTGTGTGTTGGGAAGCAGAGCCTCAGTCCCAGGCAGCTTTTGGTTTTGCTGCTTCTGTGGGACTGTGGAGAAGCAGCAACGGGGACAACTGAAAGGGCTCAGAGCACCTGACGGCTAATAACAATGATAAAATGTAGTTTTTATTTGTCAAGTGATGGACATTTTTACATAAGCTATCACTACTCCTGAAAACAGCCTACACCCAGCAGAGGGCTGGGCGCCCAGTAGGTGCTCCCAAGGACCTAGCATAACCTGTGACTGAATGGACAGGAAGCACAGCAGCAGGTGACAATGAAAACTACACCTGTGTATGCTCCTGATGGGAACACTCCTGCAGTTCAGACAAGGGAGAGAGCCCGGCTGACGCGTAGGATAGAGCTGCTGTTTAAATCAGTTTCTCCACCTTGGTGTTCGGGCTCCGAGGGTTGCTGTGAGGGTTAAAGGAGAAGGACTGTACCTAACGGGTGCCTGGGGAAGACTGAGTTCCTTGAAGCCTAAATTCAGTTTGCCCCCAAGCTTCTAGCTCAGTCGGTGACTTCCTCCCTAGTTTATAATTAAATAAGGTCATAAAAGTGAAAATGCTTTAGCAATTCTAATGCTCTAGAAGATGCTGGGTGCTGTTATTGGTCTAGTTTCCTGGGACTGGTGAACAGTTTGCATTTAATACCTACTGGCGCCCTCCCACCTCCTCCTTTCCTACTCGCTCTCCCTCCTGCATCCAAGGATGGCAGCGGTTTCCTGGATTTAAGCTGTTCCAGCACAAGGTTGGGGGGTGTCCCCTCCTTCCCTGAGATTGTCAGCTCCTTTTCTTTGGGCCATCTTTGGTTGAGTTTCCCAAGAATACTTGCAAGGAAAAGAGACTAATTCCCAGCATCTGGCTGAATTAAAATAATTACATCTGAGCGGCTTTGCCTCTGTCATTCCAGCTCCGAATTCAGTGGGAGGATCAAAGGAAGAGGGTGGAGTGGAGAGACGGTTTGCACCAGAACAGAGCTTCCTGCTCAAGTGAATACATTCTACAGAAGTAGACAAACCCTCCCTTCATCCACGGGATGGTGTGGGCTGGTGGGGACCAGCAAAGGGTTAGAGTGGACTCCAGCAGGCGACCATTGTGCTTACCAGCACACTTTGATAGGCTTCAGAAAAGCCTGTCTCATCTAGAGCTGAAATACCAAGGAAATTCCTACAATCACATTTGATCCAAAATACTGGTCAGTGATAGTTGATGTTGACAATAATGAGCTTAAGCTCCCGAAGGGCTCTGAATCACCATTTAATTATGCTCAGCAGTAAAACTATTATTACTTATTATTGTTCCGTGTGACAGTAGCCATCATTTGCATAGTCCTCCCAGTTGACCAGGATGCTCATGTTTGCATTCTCTTTGATTCCTACCACGGGCTGGGGGCTGGCTAGGTATGAGTGAGCCCAGGTTATAGACACAGAGAGGCTGAAGTGGCCTGCCTGAGACTGCAGGATTCTAGCCCAGACCTAGCACTTCCAATCCTCAGGGAGCCTTTTCTACACCCACCGGGAAACCACGAGCCTCCCTGGTTCACGAACAGCTACAGGCTTTGCGGTGTTTGTGGAGCCAATAGACCTTAACAGGCCCGGTGAGTGGTGGGCTTCCAGAAACAGGCAGGGGTGCTGCTGATGCAGAGAGCAGGAAGTTCCTTGCTCTCCTCCCAGGCCCCTTAGCTCCCCCTAGGCCTGTGGGACACCCAGACCTGCTTCACTCTGGGGTCAGGAGCGCTGGCCAGGGAGCGTGTCCTGGCTTCCTCCCAGCCGGGTCCCTGCGCACGCTGGCAAGAGTGTGACTCACCTCTCACAAGCCAAGGGAGCAGAAGCTTCACACTGCAGCTGCCCTTGGGGGGTCCTCACTGCTTCGGTATCACCAGCCTGCTCATGTGTTCATTCATTTCCTTTCAGCAAATATACCTGGGCCCAGTCCTCGTCCTCCCAGAGTTTCCAATTTAGTGTGAGAGACAGAAATGCCAACCAGCAATCACAGTATAGCCGTGGTTCTCAACCTTGTCAGACCCATCGCCTCTTTTTTATAACAAATATTCTGTAGCATTCTTTACTACCCGAAAGGAAAATTCATGGATAGTACTATATAATGCCAAAATGCATACAGGTGAGGGAATGCATCCTCGCCGCTACCTGGGAGAAGATGGATGGGTCCAGGCAAAAATAACAGCTTTGCTAAGACTGTGGGCCAGGGGCAGACTGATGTCAGAGAGGTGAGGCTGTGGGTGGGAGTGGGGGCCAGATTGTGTAGGACCTGTGGCAGGGGAACTTAGCTGTCTTGAATCCTGAGAAAGTGAGAATTCTTGTCATTCTAAAGACAAACCTTCGGGAGAGCCCAGTGTCTCCATGTGGGAAGAACCCTGGGAGGAAGGGAGAAAGGTAAGAAGAAAGAGGCGAGGTGAAGCCAGGGACGTGGCGAAGGTTTTCTGAGACTCGGAAGTCTGCAGGTTGATGTTTAGGAAAGATGGCTGCTGTAGCTAGCGTGGACGTAAGTGTTCCAGGCGGTGAACGACCAGAATTCAACCGTCACCCTCCTAAAAGTTCGTTTGTGATTTATTTTTTGGTCTTAGAAATCATTTCTTAAGTGAAAAAAAAAAGGAACAAAAACACATTTTCCTGCTGCTAAAAAAATAACATGTTCAAAATGGACAAGTTGGAAAATACAAAGAATAGAGGAACGACTTAGAGATCATCATTGTTGCCATTTAAAGCATTGCCTCCAAGGCTTTTTTCTGGTTATACATGTGTTGGTTTTTTCCTTATAATCAGTAGACTATTTATCCAGTTTTCTTTTATTTATCAGTAGAGTATGTTATCCAGATTTATTTGCCCGTGTCATGAGATAATCTTGGAAAACATGTATTTAATAGCGGTGTATTATTCCTCTTCCGTTCATTGACGCTATTCTCTTCTAGGCAACAATGTAATTAATATTGCAGTGAACATCCTCATAGCTGAATCATTCCATTTTTCTTTTGAACTTTAAATGATGGATTTTGGTTCATATCCCAGACATACAGCCTCAGTGAGTGGGAGGGAACATGGGCAGTCTAGGGTTTTCGGCCACCGAATGACCAAACCAACAGAAGCACAATTGATTGAATTGTTTGGGAAGTCAGTCATTAAGTCGGCAGAGAAAAGCAAGCTTGACCTCAATGCAATTATTACAGTCAATGCGTAAAGAGAGACCCAGTCTCCTGGACCACTTCACCCACCATCACCATCTGTGTCCAAATAAACTCTAGTCTGCAGGGTCTTTGCTGATGTCCCCGAACGCCGGCACCCCCGGCCTCCTGCTTCTGCAGCCTTATCCTGGCCGGTCGGGGCTCTGTACACCTCCATGAAGGCAGAAGCCCTCCCAGGGGTCACTCTTCACAGAATCACCCCCAACTCTGGGCTGCGTTCCCTCCTCCTGGAGTGCTGAGTTTCACAGTTGTGGCTAATGATTCCTTTTCTTTTTAATCGATGTCTTCTTTTCTTCTGACTAAAAAAGACAATGTACTAATATTAGGAAAATCCAGTAAACTTTAAAGAGAAGACAATAAATGTCACCGCGGTTCTACTGTCTATTTAAAAGTGCTGCTTAGGGTGCAGCCTGTGAACAGTAGGGCAAAGTGGTTAAGAACTTGGGCTCTGGCCCTCACCGGTGTGGCTCGGTTGGTTGGGCACCATCCCACAAGGCAGAAGGTTGCCGGTTTGATTCCCAGTCAGGACACATGCCTGGGTTGCAGTTTCGGTCCGGGCCACAGCAACTGATCGATTGATGTTTCTCTCCCTCCAAAACAAAAACAAGAACTACCCCCCCACCCCCCCAAAAAAAAGAAGGAAAGAAAAGAACTTTGGCTCTGGATCCAGACCAAATGTCATTGTTCAGCAGCTGTGTGACCACGCGCCAGTGACTTGAGCTTTCTGTGCCTCAATTTCTTCACTTGTAAAATGGCTTTATTTAAATTTTTGATATTTTACTTATCATGGATTTTTGCATTGATTTTTATTTTTAAAAAATCACATTAAAATCTTTACTTTGATTACTGAGATTTTTGACTCCCTGAATTAAATTTTACACTTGCCTTATCCATGTTGTGGCCATAGGGGCTGCCAGCCAGGCCCAGGCCAGAGCAGCCTTCTGTACCCCCCCCCCCCGCCCCCTCGCCCCCTCCCGCCACGGTGCTGCTCCCTTCTCCCAGCCTCCACCCCATGTGCTGACCTCTGGGCCTGACCTCTGACCTCCACAGCCCTCCCCTGGGTCAGGAAGGGCCAACTTGCTAGAGGGGGCCAGGCCACCCTGGAGAGAAAGGCTGTCTGCTGAGGTCTCTCAAGCAGCCTGATTAACATGTGGAAAGATGCAAATTGAGGCAATCCTGCTGTTTTAGAAGAACTTAATATGTTTTTTAAAAAGATAGGGTGAAAAGGCAGAAATTGCAGGAAATTATGTATTGCAGGAGCTGTTTTATCTTTTCTGCAGTTGATTCCAGAGAGGCTTCTGGCTTGGGAACAGCATTTCATATGCTCAGAGAGCCCCTCCCTCGGGGTGAGGCTGCCTGCTCCCTAATTCCCCTGGCCCGGGTCAGCTTACTGCCCCTTCCTCAGTCTTTTCCTGGGCTCACACATATATCGAGGGTTGATCCGTTCACTAACCTTCGTTTAATGGGAGCGGTTGAAGCCTTGTCCTTATGACTGTTGGCATAAGTCAGAGCCATCTTCAAAAGCACAGTCCCCAGCCAACTAACCCCATCCCAGACCCGAGGGCTCCCCATTGGGTGCGCACCCGTTAGGGAGGAAGCTCGCCTTGGTTATAGCCTAGAAATCTCTCTAAAGGCCTGTTTTATCCCCATGGATTTGATAATAGCACAACAATACCGATTATTGTAATGGGCTTTGGGAGAATGTTCCAGGTCTAAATTGTGTTAGGGAAGGCAGATCAGGTTGGGCAACAAAATAAACCCCCAGCAACGCCTCACGGATTTGCCATCACCTGGGAAATGGTGCAGTGTGCTCCCTGCTGGATTTTTCCAGTTAGCTGAGTTTCAGAGCCAGTCTTTTTTTCTTTTCTTTCTTTCTTTCTTTTCTTTCTTTTTTTTTTAATTTTAACTAGTTTGCACAGAGGAGGCCTTTCTAAAATGGATTTCACACTTCTCTGACTTCTCAAACTGAGGCTACAGAACATAAACTTATCTTGATGATTCGGGGTCTATTATTTGGAATCTGTTATTAATCTCTGGAGCTAGACTGCCTTGTTCCAATCCCAGCTTTTCTCCCTAGCTGCACAGCTTCACGCAAGGGTGTTAACCTTTCTGTGCCACAGTTTCTTCATCTTTGAAATGAGACTAATAATTATAACTACCTCATGGGATTGTTGGGAGGATGAAGTGAACTAATAGACATAAAAATAATGCCTGTCACAGAAGAGGTAGAGCCGTACCACATTGCCATTTCCATAGGTGGCTCATACTGAACACTGGCAGTTTCAGGTGGGTCAGCCCAGGGGAAGATGGCGCTCTGCAGGTGGGGCTTCTACTCATATAGACGTTCTCTGCTAGGCACTGTGGACTGGAGCTTAGCATAGCCCTCTCCTTCAGTCTTTCCAACAGGCTCACAGGGGCATCTTTACTCCATTGATCAGAGGAGAACATGAAGACTTAGGCTAAGTGGCTTGCCCAGGGATGCTCAGCTGGTAGGTGGCAGAGGTGGAGTTCCATGCAGGTGGCCTTGGTTTCTTTGTACTGTTCTCTGTCGGGTTCTGTGCTGGGACAGTGGCCCTCCCAGGGGGGCACTGAATGGTCCTGGAAGCATTGGTCTAAGTTGTGCTTTCATTTTTCTTTAATATTCCTACTCCCCATCTTGACCTTGCAGGGCCCTGAGGGTTCTCCTAGGAAGCAAAATTAAAAGGTTTTGCCCCTGAATTTTGTATCATCTGTTTTGGTTATTTCCAATATATGTCTTTATTTTATAGTGCAGGTTGTCGTGTGTGGTTCACCTATGTTTGTTCAAGTGCAGATGTCACACAGGTGACCTCCAGATGTGTGGGGTCACATCTGACAACACAACAGAGCTGTGTCCTGAGGAGGCTCAAAGAGCCCTAGGTTCCCAGACTGTCCCCTGAGTACTAGCGTACCCCGATCCTGCCCCTGTCCCACTGTGCTCCCCATGGCGTTGGCACCGAAGCCTTAACTTCCTAGCTTAAAAGGACAGGGGTGGACATCCTGTTCCACACGTCACTTTACAGATGAAGAAACAGAGGCTCAGAGAGCTAGAGGGACTACTGGGGCTCCCTAGAAACCGGAACCCTTGTTCCCTGCTTGGACTGCCCTCCCAGTGTCCAGCCTTCTCCCAGTGTCTTCTGAGGCCACTGCCGGGTGCCTCCGTGGGGAGGAGCCCCAGAGGCGTGTGACCTGTGCAGTCACACAGGGCCCACACTTGGTTTGATGCTCTGCTCCCACTGTCTTGAAATTTCTTAATACTTTTTGAACAACAGGCCCCACAATTTATATAGTCAGTGCTGGGAGGAGGCCAGCAGGTCCTGAGCCTCCTCCTTTCTCTAGGCCGTGGGGTGGGGCTCCCCAGGGGGGCATTTAACATGCTCCCTCCACCCAGCGTGGGATGGGATTGGGACTTTCTCCTGGGAAGAGATAGTGACTGGCAGGGATGGACTTAGAAAGCTAGAGGTCTCTCTGGGAGGGTAAGGGGGAAAGTCCAGAAGCCTGACTGCCTGGGTTATGCACTGTGTGACCTTGGGCACTGACAACCTCTAAAAGCCTCAGTTTCCTCATCTGTAAAAGGAGGAGAGTAGAGGAGTTACTGTGTACAGCTCTTACAAAGACTCAATGAATGATGTATATAAATAATGTACCCGTGGTGCTCCGCGCTAGTAAGTTCTCCATAAGTCAGCCATTCTCTTATTCCAGAGCTGAAGTCCTAGATTTCTGGGGAGGTTCTAGGATTCCTCGGGCTTCTAGGCTTTGGAAGCCCCGGTCAAGCCTCCTCCTCCCTCTCAGGTGGGTGACGATGAGGGGCAGGCACGTGCCGGCCGCTGGGCCTCAGTACTGCCCCTCCACAGAGCTTCCCTTCAGGGGGTGCTTTTGTCACAGGCCACTGAGAGCCCAGCCCCTCCCCGCCCAGATGCGCCCAGAACCCAAGGAAAGCAGGGAAGCGGCCTCGGGAACTGCAGCGCGCTTTCTCGTGGCGCGGGGAGAGGGCATGTCCGAAGAGGCAGGACTTTGAAATCGGTTCATGTATGTTAAATTCCTGCTCCGCCAGTTACCACCTGGTGATCTTGGGCAGGCTGCTTAGCTTCTCTGACCTCCAGCTTCCTCATTTGTAAAAAGTGACAAAAAATTATTTTGAGGGCTACATATGATAAGGCTGTAAATCACTGAGCTCAGTGGCTGGCCCCCATAGATAGTATCTAATAAATGTGTGTTGAATGAATGATTGAGTGAATGAGTGAGTGAGTGAATGGAGGGATGCTCTGTGTTTGCTGTCGTCAGATGTCCTTGAAGGAAGGTGTGTGAGATCGTGGAAGTGGAGGTGGGGCAGGGGCAGAGGCCATACGCACTGTGTTGGGGGGGAGGGGTAAAGTGTTCAAATAATCATCTGCAGGCACATAGCACTTAGTGTGAGCCATACATTGTTCTCAGCACTGTACTCATATTATCTCATTTCACCCTCATAACAAGCATATGAGGTAGGCACTGCCAGTACCCCCGTTTTACAGATGAGCAAACTGAACACAGAGAGGGTGAGTAACTTGCCTTAGGTCACACAGCCAGTATGGGATGGAGTTGAAGCATGCAGCCTGGCTTCAGCAACCATATTTCTAACCTTTATATGCAAAATCTCCCCCAAACCCCAACCTCTAACCATAACCTTCAAGCTTGTGGGAGACTGCATCTTCATCTCTGCCACCAGTCTGGTCCTCACTGGGCTGTAGGACACTGCTTTCAAGAGACCCTCTTTTTCACTGAGAGGAGGGGGCAGCATGAGAAAGCTGGGTGGCTTCCCCACAGGCCCTGGAGGGCAGGCCAGGCCCCAGGGACTATAGGACAGAGCCCTGAGCTCTGGCTAGTTGACAGGTGATTTGTCAGGATGCGAAGCTTTCAGGTTGAAGAGGCCACATGCAGATGGGTGGAGAGGAGGACATGGGGCCATCTCTGTCCAATGCCCTGTCGGCTGCAGCGAGCTAAGGGGCTGTTTGCCATGTGAGGGGGTAGGGGCCCAGCGGCCCTCACCGGGCCCTGAGCACCTTCTGTGCCCTTGGTCTGAGTGTTGGGCCAGATGGGGCTGTAACTGGCAGGGGAGTCAGAAGCCCAGGGCTCTGCTTGGGGAGGTTGGGGGAGCCCTCCCCTGCTCTGAGTCTCAGGCTCCTCAGCTGCAGATAGGCCGCGATCCTGGCCATGTCTCCCTTAGAGTTAGTTGGGTGGGCCTCTCGCGAGTCAGTGGGTGTGAAAGTGATGCTTAAACTCACGTGTCCTCCAGGAGCCACACGCATGTGAGGGGGTGAGGCGACCGGACAGAGCGTGGGCTTTGGAGTCGGCGGGCCAAGCTCAAAGTGGTTTGGGGTTAGCCATCCCGCCTCTTGAAGCCGCTCAGTAAAACAGTAGTGAAATCGTGCACGTTACACTGCCCACGTGGGTGCGGCTGTGTGCCTTCTGCTAAGCACTTCACACACTTGAGCTCACTGGTCTTCACAACAGCCCTTTGAGGCGTGTAGTATGATTGGCCCCCGTGTGACAGAGGGGAAACTGAGGTTCCAAGAGGTTACCTCCCTTGCCCAAGGTCACACAGCTGGAAAGTGACAGAACCAGGATTCAAACTGGACAGCTCACTCCAGAATTCACCTGCTTCCGTGCAGACTGCTGCATTAGACCTGACGGGGAGGTCATTTGAAGATGAAGTGAGACCCTTGGAAGTGTCAGCCCAGGGCCTGGCCAGTAGTGGTCCGTGCAAGGCAAACATAAGATGCTGCCCTTTCTAACCAGCTGGTGCCTGGAATCCTCACGTTTCCGGAGCCCTGGAGCTGCGTTTCCACAGGGATTGGGGAACCCTCCAACCTTCTCCGGCCTCACACCTCTGCTCTTCCCCTCTCATCAGGATGTTGCCACGATGCAGTTCTGTGCCAACAAGCTGGACAAGAAAGATTTCTTTGGAAAGTCTGACCCATTCCTAGTATTCTACAGAAGCAACGAGGATGGAACGTGAGTTTCGTGGCAACATGTCACCCCCTTCCCAGGGTCAGGAATGGACAGGGTGTGGCGCCCTGTCAGCGGAGTGGCTTGGGTCCACCTCTTCCTTATGCTGCCTTTGGGCTGCTGCTCCAGAGAGGGCAGGGGATTGGGACGAGAGTCAGTACTCCAGTGTGGTGTCCTGACCATGTGGGTGGGCCGATGGGGGCTGGGGGCCGCCTCCAAGCCAGCAGTGCCACCCTGAGGGTCTCAGCAATGGCGGGTGTTAGATATGTTAGAGCTAGGGGGAGTGGGTGAAAAAAGGGCTAGGGCGGGAATAAGGGGCCCCTCTGACAGCCCCTTCCTCCTTCCGCATGAATCAGTCCGTATATCCAAGCCCAGTCCTCCTCCACGCATAGCCCTCTGAACACCCCACTGCTACATGTCCCCTCACTACTCCACCCCCAGCACGGCAAATCTGGACCCTTGCCCCACCCAGCCCCACACCAAACCACCATAGGCTTCATTCAAAACCCTACGCGTCTTGGAAGCCTCACTTCCTTCTCTCTCTAATGTAGAAGCCACCCACAATGTGACAGAAACACACACACACATTGGCAAATGTAGGTCAGCTATGTACACAGAGGGACAGATTCTAGGTTGAGGGTCTGGGCGCCTAGGTCTTTTCCACCAACCTGCTGTGTGACCACCCCCCCAACCAAATTATGCCCCTCTCTGGGCCTGTTTTCTCATCAATAAAGTGAACCAGTTGGATTAGGTGGTCTCCACAGTCTCTTTAAGCTCCGCAGTTCTGGGAGGCTGAGGCCACTTACGGCTGAGATTCTTCAGAGCCAGGGAGCAATGGGACTAGGGAGGTTAATTAGAAAAACTGCTGCTGGAGAAGGGGAACAGGGAAGCAGGATTTAAAGAAGAAAATGGGTCCACAGGGGAAGCACAGGGAAGAAGAACAGGCTAGAGAAAAGGCATGTGCAAAGCCAGCGTGCCCCGAGCAGAGGCAGGAAGTCCTTTGCCGAGTTCCCTTTGGTTCTGAAATTCTGGCTGTGCATGCGTGTGTGTGTGTGTGTGTGTTGGGGGGCAGGGGAGCGGCAGGGAGGAGGTGTGTCTCACTTCCAGGGAAAACAGATTTTTAAATCTGAACGTACAAAACAAGGGAAATTAGGTATGATCATTTGCATAACAAAAGGATTCTTTGTCTCACCAAAGGACTCCCAGCAGAATTTCTTTAAATAATTCTTATTGACTTGACTTGAGCGAGAGAGGAAGAGGCCTGAGTGGGGCTCCAGGTGCTCACGGCAGTGTCCACCCAGGTCCCCCCGAGAGATGCAATGCCAGGCCACACTGAGCCGTCTCAGAAGTGGGGCTGGCTGACCAGGAGGAGAGAAAGATTTTGGTTTGGGAGCAGGAAAGGTGTGTGTTGCAAAAAGTGTTTGCCAATCAATGATTGTTCTAGAAGAGTGATGTGTAGGATGGATGGGGAGGGGGCGGGGAAGAGGGAGAGGCTCATGACTGACACTGTGAGCAGGTGGGAGGTGCTGTGGAAGTGCAGGGGAGGAGGGAGGAGGGAGAACGGGGGCAAAAGGACAGTACAGAGACCCTTGGGTGGGGCCTGAAGTCCCAGCCCCCTCCCTGGTAGTGGAGCTGTGGGGACTTGGGGGGCTGAAGATGGCAAAGGAGCTGTTAGATGTGGGGAGGCCATGAGAGTTTATTGGAGGGCAAGTTTCACCTGAAGCAAAGGCGGGATGTCTCCCTGGCGACACCCGGGACAACTGGAGAAACCGATCTAGAGGCCCCCTGAGAGGCTGGCCAGTCTGTAGGCCCCTGCGAAGAAGCAGGTGCGCAGGCCAGAGGCTGGACTGGTGAGAGCAGGGTGGTCACCCAGGGTTTGAGGAGAGGAGAGTGGAAGGTTTGGGAGACATCCCCAGCTAGGAGGACGGGGGGAAGGTCTGTGAGGGAGCCAGGGGATTGAGCCATCATGTGTGCTGCACCGGGAGGCACAGGGAAGGTGGCGTCCACAGAGCGCCCCCTGTGCTCCTGGCGCTGTGCCTACCGTGTCTTCTTCAGTCCAGTCACTGCCTGGGAACGAGAATGTGACGGAGGCGAGTGGGGCTCTGCTGGGCTGCCGGTGGGCCCGGCCTAGTGCTGCCAGTTATCAACTGTGTAACTTTAGGCAAGTCTCTGACCCAGTGGAACGTTCTGGGATAAAGGCAGTGTTCTATATCTTGCTGTCCAGGATGGTTGCCATTGGGCACATGCAGCTGTTGAGCACTTGAAATGGAGCAAATGTAACTGAGGAACCAAATTTTAAATTTCATTTCATTTCAGTTAATTCACACGTAGCTGGTGGCTGCCATTCCGGACAGTGCAGCTATTACCTCTGCAGCTTAGTCTGCGGGTGTGCGCACTGGCCAACCCAAACACTGTACGTGCAGGGTTGCTGTGAGGGTTGATGCACGAACACGTGTAATTAGAACCCAGCCCTGCCGCTCCCGTTCTTATCCTCCTTTTATAATGAGAGGGGAGCTCAGAGGGAGAGTCGTTTGCCGGAGCTGCACAGCTGGCAGTAGTGGCCCTGGGACTGGAGCCCACATCTGCCTGACTCCATGGATTAGCTCTCTCCTACACCGTCCCCTGAGTGTGTGTCAGAATGAATTGAGTTGAGTGGTGAGATGACTGCAGGGTCAGCAGAGAGTTGAGGGGCCTGTGGATTTGGTGGGGGGAGGGAGCTTAAAGAGAGGGTTTCATCCCTGGATGGTGTAGCTCAGTGGATTGAGCGTCAGCCTGCGAACCAAAGGGTTATTGGTTCAGCTCCCAGTAAGGACACATGCCTGGGTTGAGGGCCAGGTCCCCAGTAGGGGGCGCGTGAGAGGCAGTCATACACTGATGTTTCTCTCCCTCTCTTTCTCCCTCCCTTCCTCTCTAAAAATAAAATAAATAAAATCTTTTTTAAAAAAAAGAAAGAGAGAAAGAGAGAAAGAGAGAAAGAAAGAAAGAAAGAAAGAAAGAAAGAAAGAAAGAAAGAAAGAAAGAAAGAAAGAAAGAAAGAAGGAAAGAAAGAAAGAAAGAAAGAAAAGAAAGGGTTTCAGGCAAGTCTCTGAAGCAGAAACCAGACAACACAGGGTTCAGGAGAAACAAGTAGGGAGGAAATCAGGCTAATAGCTCAGAAGGCCTGGTCAGGACGTTTGGCTGGCAAGGGAGAGGAGACAGGGAAGGCAGTGGTTCCAAAGGGATGAGGAGGCTGGTGGGTTCCCCCAGGTCTATGTGACTGTTGGGGAGTGGTTTAGTACAGTTAGGGCTTCTGCAAAGAGGGTGAGCCTCCCTCCCTGAGTGGCCCATTTTGCTCCTGATCCTCCTACCACCCTGCCTTCTCTTCCTGTTACCTGCCTGCCCCAGCCATGGGCCGCTGTGGCCTCTCCTTCCTCCATCCCATTTCTGTCGTCATCAGCAGTTCTGGGTGTGTGGGGAGGTCTCCCACGTGTATCTCTACACTCCAGTGGGTGGGCGAAAAGGAGCAGAGAAACGCTGAGCCTCAGTGACAGAAATGACATTTTGACTTGAAAATTGCCAGAGAAGAAATGGCACAGCCTGTGTGGGCATGGGCGGAGCCCAGGCACCTTCCTGAATGACCTTTCCGAGCTGGGAGGGAGCTGTGATGGACGGCGGGAAATCTTAGGGGGCAGCCCCTGGCCCCAGCCGCACTCTGGCCCCCGGCTGCCCCCAGCGTGTCAGGTCAGGCTTCTAGGATGGGGCCGGCCAGGCGTAGCGTGGGGAGTAGGCAAGGGACGCCGCATTGGAGATGAGCCAATTCTGCACTTTTAGTTTGCAAAGCAAGCTCAAGGACTCGGAGCTGAAAGGGTCTAAGAGACCATCTCAGACAGGGGCTTTTATTTTCTGGCCTGAAATGCCAGAGAAAGCCAGGGAAAGCCTCCTCTGAGAAATACATTTATTCATTAATTCCTTCCAAAAAATACGTAATGAACATTTCCTGCATGCCAGGCACTGTTCTGGGCTCCAGAGGTATACCAGTGATCAAAGGAGACACAGCCCTTGCTTGCCCTTCCCAGGCTCCCATTTCAGTGACAGGCCATGAAATAAATGAGGAGAAAATGAGACTATGCCAAATGTCAATTGGTGACAAATGAAATGGAAAACAGCATGGAAGGGGGCTGCAGATGTCAGAGTCAGGGGGCCAGAGGACTGTGCATTTCAGGTATGGTGCTCACGGCAGGTACCCATGTCAAAGAGGTGCCATTTGAGTAAAGACCTGCAGGAAGTGAGGCGAGCCACGAACATGGAAATCTCGGGGGACAGGCAGGAAAACAGCAAGCATGCGAAGCCCAGACACTCAACTTCACTGACAGTTTCAGGGGTTCACAGACCCTAAAGCCCATCCACAGGTCTTGACATGGACGAAGCACGTTTGATAGCGGCCACCTCCGTGGGTTTATAGGGGAGGAAGCAGAAGCCCAGAGTGGGACAGGCATGCTCCAGGTCTCCAGAGAGCAGGGCCCTGAACTTGCACCCCCTGACAACCCTCCTCCCCGCCCCCAACAGGAATCCTCTCTGTAGCATCACCAGGAAATGGCCACCTAGCTTCTGTCTGGATGCTGCTAGTGACAGGCAGCTCATTACCTCCCAAAGCCATGGTTTTTCTGTCTGGTAACTACAGAGATTAACCAGCCAGTTCCTCAGCTGACCTGGATTCTATTAGACCTTCCTTGGGATGGGGCCTGGCACCATCCCTCTCTTCTTTGCCAGGTTCACCATCTGCCACAAGACCGAGGTCATGAAGAACACCCTAAATCCAGTCTGGCAAACTTTCTCCATTCCTGTGAGAGCCCTCTGCAACGGGGACTATGATCGGTGAGCTGAGGAAATGCCCCTCGCCGTGCACAGGTGCGGGAGGCCTGGCTCATGTTGACGTGGGCAGTCCCCTCAATATGAGCAGAGACTCCTGGAGCTGTGCCCGGGGCACCCTGCATGGGGTGGGACTTGCGAGCCTCCCCACACTGTCCTTTCTTCCCTGGGCAGTGTCTGCCTTCCTCTCCTTGCAGCCCTTCACCCTCCCCGCTCCCTCCCCCCACCCGCCTCTTTCCTGCAGTCAGGCATCCCCATTGCTGGATACCTCCCCGGGCTGGGGGTGTTGGAGTGTCCTGGCCTGCAGCTCAGCCGCCTGTCTTTGCATTGTTCCCACTGGAGGAACAGGTGGGGGCCCGATGGGGCTCTAGATACCCAGAGGAGGCCTGGCCTCCACCAGCCCCAGCTCTTGGCAGGTGGACTGTCAGGAGTCAGGATTCCAACATCCCCTCTGCCAGCCAAGTTGCCAGAAATGGGGGTGAGGGGTGGGACACAGAGCTCAAGGAACGTTTTGATGCTACCCAGCCTGCCACTATTCCATGTTAGCTATCACCATCATCATCACCATCATCATTACACGAGGGCAGACTGTTGCGTGTGGATACACCCAGTTTCCAATTGGCTCTATGACTGAAAAGTGCTATCAATTTGGGCAAACTTTGACCTGTGCGGGCCTCAGCCTCCTTGTCTGTAAAATGAGTATTTAAACATCTTCCTGCCTTAGGGGGCTGCTTTGACTCACATGACACGACCTACACAGCAAGGCTTAGGTGTGCATAAAATACCCAATTCAGCATTTTGTCCACAAGTGTTTGTTGACTCGCACCATGAGCCGTGCCCTGAGCTAGAGGCTGGGAAGTCAGCAGGGAACAAAACAGTCTTTGCGCTTCACCCAGCCTCGTGGAGTTTACATCTGGTAGGGGAGGCAGACACTAACCCAATACTCACACAAAGGAAGATAAAATTACAAATCGTGCTAAGTGGTGGTAGAGCTATAAGGTGGTGTTGGTCTCTATTAAGTCATGAGGCCCCGGCTTGGTTTCCCAGTGATGGCTGGAGCGGGTGGGCGAGCTGGCAGGGGTTCACGGTCAGGGCTGCCCGGGCAGCCTTGAGGAAGTTGAGCATCTGCTGGCCACGTGAACTGGAGCACTGGGGCGCCCTGGCTGGAGGCATTGGAGTGGGCTCGCTGGGACCCTGCTCACAGTGGCTAGTGACAAGCTATGTGTGGTGGAGTGACAGGGGCCTCTAGGAACCCTGTCTTCTTGCTGATCGAGGAGGTGAAGAGGTTTCTCTGCCTCTTGGTTGGGACAGAAAAGCCACAGTCTATTCCACAGGTGGTCATAGAGCACCTACTATATGCTCACCACGCCTCCATCTGTGCCGCATTCAAGGGAATGTAGTCTCATTTCCATCTACAGGGAGCTTATAGTCTGACCCACATCAGGGAGCTCAGATGCTCACACAAGTATTTCAGACAGTGGAGTAATTGTGCAAAAATGAGGCAAAGGTAGGCATTCTAGCAAACAAACCCCAGTTACATGTCTGGCCATGTCCTGGGGCTTCCGGAGTGGAGGGAATGGGAGGACAGAGTGGTTGGAGCACTGGGTCTACAGGAGGCCCGGGGAGGACTGCAAGGTCGTGGGGTGGGGGGGTGGATCAGTTCCTGGGGACAAGGACCTGGGACGAATGGTTGAGATGGAGAGAGTTGGAGGGGAAGGGAGGGGAAATTTAGGCTTGGAGAATGGGAGAGCATGGCAATTCAAGTCTCATGGGGTAGAAGGAATCGGGATCTTCAGTCCCACTGCCCAGAGGTTTTGGGGGGTCTAGCTGACCCCGCACCACTCTGCATCCCTAGGGAGGGGCTCCCAGGGTCTCAGAGCCCCGCCTGTCAGAGACGGTGAGGAGGGCAGCCAGGCTCAGGGGCCAGGGCTCACTGCGCAGCCTTTGGAGGCGGTGAGGTGTAGGGGAGGGTGCAGGTCCCGGGGCAAACCCCGCAGGCTCCCAGCCCCCCCTGCCAGGCCGAGGCCCAGACGGCTCTCCCTCCAGGACGGCTGGGCAGCTCGGGCCCTTCGCCAATGCTGGGAACAGATTGACCGTGACATGACTGACAGCAATATTAATAGAGGGCCGGGAATGTCACACTGGCTTGGTGAAAGGGGGCAGGCCTGCCGCAGGATGAGCCCTAGGGTAGCCCTAGGGTAATTCACGTACCCAGCAGCCAGTCCGGAGGTGCAGGCATCTGGGAGGCCCCCTCAGGGCGGTGGCGGGGTGGCGGGGTGGCTTATGCAGGAAAATGAGGGAGGCACCTCTTTAAAGCCTCACAGAACACATTCGGTTGGATCCAGCAGCCGTGTCTTCCATGCCAGTCAGGCACAGAGCTCTGGGTTGGGTGCTGTGGGTACACCGAGCTGTCAGACGCAAGCCTCCCTCTTCGGCTGCTTCCAGGGCACCGTGGGAAACAGATAGGTAATAATAATGATGATGATGGCAAAGGCTCCCGTAGCACTTACACGGTAATTTGTGAATATGAGCTTATTTAACCCTCTCAACAGTTAGTAGCTCCTCTGAAAAAGACACTATCTTCACTGTACAGGTAAGGAAACTGAGCCTGGCTCTAAAATCTGTGTTCTTGACCCCAGTGCTGTGCTGCCAGCTGGCCAAGACAGGGCATGAGTGGGGTGTGTTTGGAAGCAGCTCCGTGAGAGCCTCGCTCAGGTGCAGGGCAGGTCTGCCCTGGGACTGGAGGGGAAGGAAGACTCAGAAGGACTTGACGTCTGCCTGGAAATGGGATTGAAAGAGACAGAGAGGTCACTAGGGTTTGGAGGCCGGGGACAAGAGAAGATGATATCACTGACGGAAATGGGAAGAGTGACAGGGAGCCAAAGCAGGTGGCCGTGGGGCAGGCAGCAGTGCTCTGCTAGGGGGAGAGGACAGAGGTCTGGGAGTCCCCAGGGGGGGCTGGCAGAAGTCAGGTGTTTGAGGCCCTTGGGGGTGGGGGTCATGCCACAGGTCAGGAGCAGGAGAAAGAAGAGGGGATGGTCAGAGACATAGTAGGGGACCAAGACGAGGACAGCTGCAGCCAGGGAGCTGAGAGAGGGGAATTCACACGGAAGCATCCACTGCTCCTGTGAGAAAGGACAGGAGGGTGAGAACCAAGGGGCTGCTGAGAAGGGGCAGTTTTCTTGGAGTGATGGGGGCGGAGACCAGCTAATATTGTTCAGATTACTGAGTCTTCAGAATATGGGGCAAATTGTGTCCTCATTGGTTTCAACACATTATCTTATTTATATATTAAATTTCATAGCGACCCTAGAAGGTGAGTACTGGTGACATGCTCATCTCACAGACAGGGAAGGGGAGGACCGCAGATGACGTGACTGGCCAGGGCAAGGGGAAAGTACATTCGTCCTTTCCAGACGTTACCTCTGGGCTGGCCCTGCACTTTGGGGGTCCCCCTGTGTTTGCTGTGTCTCCGGCCCAAGTGACCCAGCTGAGCAGACCTGGAGTCCGAGGAAACGGCACCAGGGTCAGAGCCAGTCCAGCCCTCCAGTGGGGTGAAGAGGGCTGACAACAAGACACCCTTCCCCTGCCTTCCCTAAAGTCCCCCTACTCTCTTCTTGAACATTCAGTGACTTGAGGATTTGTCCTCATTAAATCCGATCCCCCTGGTTGGGCTGCTGTCATTCACTCACACCTTGATGTTGAATGAGTGGAGTTTCAGAGGGTGTTCGGGGTGTTGGGTCCTCACCTGGAGAGGACAAAGGGCTCCTGGGAGCTGGAGGCTGTCACATCTCTGAAACATCACTCTTCTGCCTGTCCCCTGGAAGAACCACTTGCTTCTCCTTTGAACCCCGCCACCCGTTCAGGGCTGGAAGGGGCCGGGCCAGTACGGGCGACCTCCATGGGGACTATCTTGTCATCCCTGGCTCACACCTGCAGAGGCGGAGCTCAGGCAGACGAGGTGAAGTCTCTGCGGGGCGGCACAGGCTGCGCTCGGCCCGCCACCCAGTCTGGCTGCCTGCCCCAGTGGGGCTCCAGCTCCGCTGCCACCCTGAAGCCTCTCTGAATGTTGGACTGATTGTCAGTTTAGGGTGAACCCCTCGGGGCCTGTCAGCACTGGGGACTTGTAAACAGCAGCAAAATGTACGTCCTCCAGCCCGGGAGAGGCTCATTAGGAGGCAGGTCTGCAGCCGGGTTTGTGGGAGACTATAGACAGAGCTGCTTGGGGAGCTGGGGGGAAACCTGGTATCTTTGCCAGTGTCCCTCACCCCAGCTGTCCTGCTGAGGCTCACACACACCCAGTTCTGTCACCCTGGCTCCAGGCATCCAGTGACCTACGGGACACACTGGCTCTCGCCCCAAGGCCTGGCATTGCTACCGACCGGCCGTGTGACTTGGGGAAAGCCGCACACTCTGGGCCTTCCCCTCCTGGGAGGGGAGGGTATTGTTACCGGGTGGTCCAGTTCACAGAGCTGATTGAAGTTTAGTCAGCCAGCAGAGCTTTCTTAATACTGCTTATATCACCTAATATATGCTAGGCACTGCTCTTGAAGCTCAAGATATGGAAGTGAACAAAACAAACAAAAATCCCTGGCCTTGTAGAGCTGACATTTTCATGGTGAATGGGAGTCGCTTGGGAGACAGGAGCTTGGAAGAAAGGCTTGAGTGTTTTAGACGGAACAGAACAACACGTGTCCAATGCTGACCATGTGGGTGATGCAGTTGACTTCCCACAGAAACCCCCGCGTGGCTGTGCTGATTCCATTTTACAGAGGCGTAAACCGAGTCTCCGAGGGCTAAGCCAGTTGCCGAGGGCTGCGCAGCTAGTAGCGGGAGACCTAGGGTTGCCACCAGAGCCTACCACCTTCCCTGCCTACCCCACCACGCCTCAGACCAGGGGCTCTGTGCCCCGAGCCTTTTCATGCTAAATAACGTGTTCATTTTGTGGGCAGCAGAGCACATTTCATTGTCTCACCGCCAGGAGCCCCTTCTCTTGGGTGCTGGCCCCAGAAGTCGCAGTTAATTCACCATGAGCCTTTGTTGGACCTGTGCTTGGAGCTGGGTTTGGAGCCAAGGCCTGCAGCCCACAAAAGGCATGTGAGGAGACTTGGGGCAGCCCATCCAGGACTGGACAGTGACAGAACTGTCAGCAGAGTAGTCACATCTGTGTCTGGCTTGTGTCTGCCTTCCGCTGTCTCTGGGCAGTGTTCCTCTCACCTCCTTCCCTCCCAAGGCTGGAGTCTGCAGCCTCTGCTGGCTGCGTGTGCCATCCCTGGAGCCTCGATCGCACAGGAATCTCACAATCAGCGATCTCCACTTCGGCCGCAAGTTCAAAACCCCCAAGGAGTTTTAAACAATTCCCCTGGCAGGTACACCCCAGACCCGTTGATTCTGAGTCTCTGGGGCTAGGCTTTGGCATTGGGATTGCTAAAGCTCGCCAGGGGATCTGATGCGCAGCCAAGGTTGCAAACCAGAGAGGTCAGCAGCTCTGGCTGAACATTAGAATCAGCCAGCAGACGTCTCAAACTACCTGTACCTGAGTCCTGTCTAGACTAATTAAATCAGGCCTGCTGGCCATGGGGTTGTTACAAAAGCCTCCCCAGTGATTTTTTGGGGGATCCAAGGCTGTGGCTATAATTAGGGTCCTCCTCCTACAGCACCTGAGCTTGTGGCTGTCACTGATCAGGTCACTTAAGGGGCTGGTGTTAGTGGTCTGAGGAGAGGCATTCCTTCCTGGGGTTCCTGAAGGTCCCCGCAGAGCTGGAGGACTCTGGGGAATGACTGGGAGGCTTTGTAGGGCAGGATCTTGACTCAGACCCTCATGAGCTGTGTGACTCTGGGTTAGCCACTGGGCTCTCTTAGGGCTCGGTTTCCTCACCTGGAAATAAGGGGGCCGTAGGTCATTGCTCCAAAACACACATGGCAGAGCCGCTGGGCCCTGCCCAGAGCTGCGGAGAACTAGGCCTGGGGTCTCTGTGTCAGAAAAGCTCTCTGCTGATCTCAGATGGCCAGGCTTGCATGCCACTGAGGTCACTTCCAGCTTTGTCATTCCGGGAATCAGAAATTGCAGAGCTCAGGTATCCAGGCTCAGAGTGTCCCTGATGTAAGTAAATTTTATATGAAAAACAATTCCAGTATGGCCAAATGCTAAAGTGGAGAGAAGGGGGCATTTTTACAGAGACCACCCACGTGCCAGGGGAGTTTCACCAACTTGTCTTTGCAGCTATTCTATAAGAACATTATTATCCCAGTTTTAAAGTGCCGGCTTGTGGCTCATTGAGGTTAGGTGACACCTCCAGGTTCCCCAGCCAGGGACCCAGCACCCAAGTCCACAGACCAGCCTCTTTCCAGCTCACCAGCCCACCTTCGCCAGCCTAGTTGTTTTGTTTTTTCCACAATAATTCACCTCAGAGAGACAATGCTTTTGCTTTACACAAGAATGTAAAGGATTCCTTTAAATGGTGGGCTTCCATGCCCGCCCCATTTTGCATTTCGGTAACAAAAACCAGCTGGTGCACAACCTACCAGGCATTCCTTCATTCCAGAGCAGTTTCTCCCCGGATGCAGGCGAATCCACACCCTGCCCCCACACATGCCCCACGAAGGCACATCTGAAGGGAGACAGCGCCTCCTTCTGGGGCTCCGGGACCCCAAGGCCAAGTCCTCAGAGCCCCCGGGGAGATGGGCCGCAGCTATGGAAGGGCAAGATGATGAGGTGTTAACGGAAAACAGGTCCAGGCAGCCGCCTCTGCGTGCCCCATTTTGAACTGAAGCCTGGAAACCCTGGCTCCCCCACATGGTTCCTACCTCCACAGACCCTGACCCTGCAGTGGGACCTCGACAGCTTCCCCATCCCGGGGCATCCCTGGAGGACCACTGGCACCAAGGGTTAACCTGTCGCCTGCCACCTCCCTCCTCTGCCTCTGGTCTGCTAGCCTGTTGCCAGGGAAACAGGCTAAAAATAAAATGGGCTCTCAGAGCCCAGCCCCATGCACAGGAGTCAAAACAAACTAATTAAAGCAGCCAGGCGAAAATGTGAAGATAATTACACCCTCACTCAGGAGCCAGTCGTGGCATGGAGCAGCTCAGCAGGCCATCCCTGGGCCGGGCCCCTGGTCCCATCCCTGACATGCAGGGCTGGCCCCCACCCCTCAGACCCCACAGTCCCGCCGTGCAGTCTCTTACCCCTCCCAGGAGAGCCTGCCCTGCTTAGATCTGAGATCAGGGAGCAGCACCCCCCACTACGATGACCCCACCCCTGATAAATTCAGTGCGACTTCACGCTAGGACATGTGCCCCATCTGGCCAAAGACAAGGCAGGGTGAACTGAAGTCTGAGGCTGTGTTTCCACAACTTCCCTGAAATTCGGGAAAGTCCCTACACAGCTGGGGGGCTGCTTCTGTCCCTAAGACCTTTGCTAAAGGGCCCCGAGATAGTTCCTTTGTCTCTCGGGCTGCTGCAGCCACCGAGGGCCTGGGGGTGTGAGGGGGGCCCTGTCCTCCTGGTGGATGTTGCTGCGTCCCCATCATCAGGCCACGTGGGTCCTGGGTCAAGCCCATCCCACCACGGGCCCTTTGCCTCACAGGACCATCAAGGTGGAGGTGTACGACTGGGATCGAGATGGCAGGTAAGCAGGCAGAAGGGCAAAGGGGGGAGGGATTGGGCAGCTGTTGGGGGAGGTTGGGCCCCACACTCACAGGGAGAGAGCTGTGCCCAGGCCCCGCCTTGTGGCAGTTCTGGGGGGAGGGGGCCTGGGTTTTCCTCTGGGATGTCCCCTGTCCCTTGACTTGTCCATATCCAGATCCACTGGCACCAGAGGACCTCTGTCCTGCAGGACATCGTGCAAAGGGCTTAGGGGGCCTCTTTTCCTCTGAGAGCTGCCCTGCTGCCAGCCAGTGCCTCAAATCTCCCCACATTTGGGAGGATTTAGAGCTTTCAGAAATGTGCATGTTGTAAGGTGTAGACAGCAGTGATACGCTGAGCATTCATGGTCACGTTCTCTGTGTGAGCAAAGCCCCGTGGCGGGGACCGAGGTGCAGAAGCTGAGCCCAGGCAGTGGGAAGGGGAAGCTTTGCCACAAATGAATGGACTCAGGAGCCTTGAAGCAACGCCTGACTAGGGCCGAGCCTGGCCGGTGGGAGGGTGGTGCCCACTCAGGGTCTGTGGGAGGCCAGTGCCTTCCCCTTCTAAGTGTCCCCAAGGAGCCAGTGTCGCTGGGAATTCATAGACGACAGCATGGAGGCCTCTCCCAGCTTTAGTCCAGAACCCCACGGGCTCCTACTCGTCTGTTGAACCCAAACCAAATATACCGCCCTGACTTTTGTGACCCCTCCCTTCTATGGCACTAGCAAGGGGGTCATAGAGGGGCTTTACACCCCATAACCTCCACTGGCACCTCTCAAGTCCGTGATGTGAACAGGGATGTTGTAAAGGGCCATGCAAACGCAGCCGCAAGTTAGGCCCAGCCCCTTCCGAGGTGCTTCCCTTCCCCTGAGACCTTCCCACGGAGACCGGCCAGTGCCAACGCTGCCTCCAGGAACTAACTCACCTGTCCCCTGCTCCTCTCCTCTTTAACCGCATCACTGGCAAGTCGGCTTCCTGTTTCCACCTGTGATTTGCCTCATCTTACCCTGGAGTTCCCCATACTTCTCCTTTCCCGGAGAAAGCTGGGAACGGCCACCAGATGCAATTGGTTCCCACCATCAAGGAGTTCATAGTCCACATGCAGAGAGCTATAAATTGCAGTGAAAAATAAGGTGTGGGCTCCAGGCAGGCCTGGCCCCGGGGGCACCTCCTGGGCCGCACTCATCAGTCTCCAGCAGGGCTCCCCGCCCACACAGGCGGGTCAAAGGCAGCCAGCCGCCGTGGAGCGGGGAGCCCTGCTTTGTACGAGGTTTTGCCGCACTTACTATAAACACATACCGAGCCCCCAGAAAGTGCAGAAAACACCTCCAGTGGCCTGGGTGCACACAGCGCTAAATGTCTTTTTAAGAAATGTTATGGGAAAAATGTCAAATGCGCAGAAAAGTAGAGAGAATAGTTTAATGAACGCTTTTAAGCCTATCACTTGAATTTAACAAGTGTTACCTGTTGCCATATTTGCTTTATCTATGTTTTGTTGATGTAGTTTAAATTATAGACATCATGGTTTTTTTTTATCTCTAAATATCTCATTGGGAAGATCTAAAAAATAAGGGTATTTCTTACATAATTATGAATGCCATTATCGTACCTGACACTTTGAAAAATAATTCTCGGATGCCCTCTAATATTCATTCCATATTCAAATTTCCCTAGTTGTCCCCCAAATACCTTTTGTTACTGGCTTGTTTAAATCCAAGCAGAAATGGATCCCATTCTGCAGAGCCATGCTTTTCACTACTTGGCCATTGGGTTTCTTGCTCCATGGATGACACTGGACTCCTCCCAGGGACCCAGCCTCTCTGCTGGCATGTGCCCCTGGAGAAGAGGCCTGGGCGGAATTGGGAGCCAGGAGAAAGGATGTGAGAGGTGGGGGTGGGGGGAGAGGTAAAATGTATCAGGGACCTTGTGGTCTCAGTAGCAGCCTTCCTTTGCAGCCATGACTTCATTGGGGAGTTCACCACCAGCTACCGGGAGCTGGCCCGTGGGCAGAGCCAATTCAACATCTACGAGGTGAGGCGAACGCTCAAAGTCTGGGGTTTGCTCTGATCATACACAGCTCCCAGCCATTGCTGGGACCACAGGGAGCCATGTGCAGGGCTAGGGTTTTTGCAGGTTCTCCTTTGGGGTGGGTGTCATTGTCCCATTCTATAGCTAAGGAGACTGAGTCTCAGAGAAGTTAGGGCAGTTGCCCAAAGGCACGTTTCAGTAAGTGGCAGAATCAAGGGGCAAGCCACGTAGACTGAGCTGACTCCAAATAACTGAGGTGCGGTGCTCCCCAAAAGAATACTTCCAACAAGGGGGAGGGACAGAAGTGGGGGTAGGGCAGGAGATAGGAGACAGTATCAGAAGGTTCCAGGCCTGAGGCCTGAGGTCCTGGGTTCGAGATGGCCCTCTTTCTTCAATTAGATCAGTTTCGGGGCCTTTTCTGGAAGGAGAGGCTCAGAGGAACAGGAGTCAGGATATCTCTGTCTAGACCTGAAGAACCTAGGACGAGGCCCCCACTCTCTCTCTGGTGTTTGCCCTCAAAGGACAGCCTCTGCGGCTGATCCTTTGCTGGTGTGTGCCGTCCCTCTGGAGTGCCCTTGCATCTTCCAAATCCAGCTCAGCTCCTGCTCCAGTGCTGGCTTCCCCCTCTCGTTGCTACTTGGGTTCAAAGCCTGACTCTACCTTGAACTAGCCATGCTCAGGAACTTAGCTAAGTTCCTGAGCCACTCGGCCAGGCCGCGGTGAATTGAAAAAATTAGAACAATGCCCGGCCCCGAGCGGGCATGACGTCAGTGCTGTCTTCTGGGATTCTGTGTCGCGCTCCTGTGTGCCAGGAGATTAACGTTTCACAATCCTCCTGCAAATGGCTCTAGCCTCACATTAGCAGCCACTCAGCTGGCGACGCTGAAGAGCTGGCTTTGATTCCCATCCCTGAATCCGAACCCCTCCGTCCTTCCTCTCCCTCATCCTGTATCTGTTCCGAGTGGCCAGGTGTCGTGTTCCAGCTAGACCGAAGCTCCCCAAGGGCAGGGGACAGCCCTCTCGGTTGCCTCTCTTCACACTGGCCTGGACCCCGCTGGGCACACAGAAGTGCTTATTAGACATCCACGCACTGAATTCAGTTGAACAAGGCCATTGTGAAGATGGAGCGTGGGTGAATTTCTTTGAATTCCTCACAGTCAATTGCTTTGGTTTCTGCATCGACAAAGGAAGGGCTGTCTTTGCCCGCCCTCCACCCCACCCAGGCAGAGAGAAGCCGGCTTGTCTTTCTCTGGCCTCCTTTATGGAGATTTTTAGAGCGGTGAAAGGAAGGGGTCGGATCTCTTGGACCTTGGCTTCTAAGGGTGCTGGACAGACTAGGAGAGGCCCTGGTCTCTCGGGCTAAGGGTGGGAAGGTCGGATTAACTTGTTTTCTTGGTCGTGGATCCCTGCTCCCTTGTAATGGCCGAGAGAGACAGGAGCTCTGGGAAGCAGAAGCATTATCTTCACATGGAAATGCCATCTGGCAGAAAAAGAATTAAACTCTGACAGCCTCGGGCAGACCTTGCACTGTAGGGGTGGCACTGGGAGCGCTTTCTCATAGTCCTCCTTGAAGAGAGAACAGGCTTCTGCCCGGAGAGACCCTCACTTCAGGCTTTGGCACCACCCTGACCATCCGACTTGTATGTTTGGCTCTCTGCTGACCACTTCTTAGACGGCCTTCCCAAGCTGAATGCACCGGCCAAAGCCTCCCCACAGTCCTCGCCTCCCCTAGCCAGCCTGTGCCGTCATCACGGGGGCCACAGCACCTGGGGAGCCATCCTCGACAGCTGTGGCCCCTCACCACCCATGACTGCACCCTACTTCTACTACCAACGAAATACTCTGATATTTGTTTCCTTCATTCCCATCCACCCCCCACTGTCGTCTCCCCTGAGTAGGGGCTTTGCAACAGCCCTTAACGGCCTTGCCACCACCTGTTGTCCTCCACTACGTAACCTGAGTGCTCCCCCAAAATGGTCACTTGACCACACCCCTGCCAACTTCAAACCCGCTTGTACAATCCACCCACTACCTCAGGGGAGAGGGAAGGAGATTCAGAAAGATGTCTCACCCTAGCTGAGAGCTACAGAGACCTTTCACCCATGAGGTAAAGTCCCAGCTCCTTCACATGGGTGCCATGCCTCAGTGACCTGCGGTCTGTGTGCACCTGGAGAACCAGTCCTCAGGGCCTGACCCCAGCCCCTCCCTCTGCCCACTCCACTCCCAGGCCAGTCATGCCATCTGAGGCTCTCTGAGCCTACATTCTGGCTCCTCTTCTGGGGCTTCATTCTCGCAGGTGCTGCCCCTGTGTCTGGGTGGCGTCTCACTCACTGTTGTATCCCCAAAGCCAGAGCAGCTCCTGGACCCTGGGAGCCACTCTGTGCCCGCCTTGTGCAGGAGGGTAGACCCCAAACCCGCCCTGGGGAGGCTTGAGGTGTGAGGAGAGGGAGAAGAATAAGGTTTAGGAGAACTCCAGCCCAGGGATTTGGGAGGTTCCCGGCCTGACCCCTAGGGGGCACTGGTCCCAAGCATGGAACCTCACATCTGCTTAGGGTGGAGAGGCTGGTACATCAGGGAGGGGGTGTGTGCTGGGGGAGTGCATGAAACCTCAGGATAAACAGGGCGTCTCTTCAGTGCCACTTCACATGAAGATCTGAGAACAAAACATTGCTTTAATATTAAAAGTTATAATTAGAGAGTGGAAATGTGGAATACTGGCTAATTTAAAGACAACAGAGAAGACTTCAAAGAAATGTGCTTGTGGCCAGGTCTTTGGGCGACGCCCAGATCCCCAGGAGTCCCATGTTTATTCTCCTCAGCTATTTTGGAGTAAAAGTTTAAGACGCACTCAGTTCTAAAAGTTCCAAACCCTCCAGCGACAGATTGGAAAACTGAGGCACGGTGTGGCATTGGAGTTTGCAACTGAGCGCTCATCTCACCATCTTGCCTAGTAGGCCATTCTCCCGTGAATGTGTCTGTGAACCACGTCATCTGGGTGGCTTTCGTGCCGGTGGAGGATTTGAGGTCTTTCTGAGCCCTCTCCCCAGACTCTCACTTGCCAGCTGCACAGCCTGCTAGCCCTCTCACCTGAACTCCCACTTGTACCCCAATCCAGCTCTCCCTTCTTTCTGTGTCTACCTGGTCACCCCTGACCCCTCTCTCTCTCCTACCCCCACAGCCATGCCTGGGGCCCTGGATCTGTGGTCAGCTCTCGACAGTGCTCCTTTGCCATAGCTCAGTACCTGTTCCAACGCCCAGAAGCTCTCATTACCTGTCACCCAGACTGGTGTTGGTGGCAGTAAGTTGTAGTGATAAAAAATAATAGCGGCCAACACGTACATAGTACTTACTACATTCCGGACCCTGTCCTAAGCACTTGACCTGTATCGGCCCATTTAATCCCCATATCTTTCTATGAGGTGGGTACTTTTTACTCACATTTTACAGATGAGGGAACCGAGGCCCAGGGAAGATAAGGAACTTGCCTAAGATCACAGCCATGAGGTGGCAGAGCCAGGCAAACATTCCCCTGGATGCCCCTCCTTCTCCCCTGTACTCCTCTCCACCAGGTCCCGGCATCCTAGAGCTCACTATGACCTGTCCCCTATCAACTTAGAGCTCATCAGAGTTCCCTGCTAGCTGCTGGGTAACAGTCAGACATTTAAATTGGCGTTTGAGGTTCTCTTCCAGCCAGCCCAGTTTACTCTTCCACCTTGTGGTTCTGCAGCTGGACCCCAGTTCTGTGCTCCCTTCCCCCCAGTGTCTCCTCGGACTGGGATGCCTCCTACCACCTCTTTATGTCCAAATCCTTCCTGTCCCTTCACATCTGCCTTCAGCACCACCAGCTCCGGGAGCCTTCACCGATGCTCCCACCCAGAGTGGTCCTTCCTTCCAACAACTTCCTTCATATTTCTGACTCCCCCTTCTTGGTGGCTTTTGTCGCCTTTCCAGAGGACATACATTCTTTTCCTCAACTGGGGTAAAGATTCTAGAGGAGAGGGACTGGTACCCCCACCCTGTAAATATTTTGTGAAGGAATATGTTTGTATTTGTTAATCAAGGTGGCCTGGTTTCTCATTCTGTCACTACGCAGACCAGCTGTGTGACCTTAAGCAAAACGCTTGGTGTCTCTGTGCCTTAGTTTCCGAATCTCCAGAAGTGGGTATCAGTAGTTAGTCAGACAGAAGAGACCTCATCTCGAGACCTGCTGGCTGGCCCTGCAGGAAGAACAGGAGAGGAGGGAGAGGGGCGTGAGATCACTGGAAACCTGAGGAGGGCAAAGCGAAGATCAGAGCATAGGGGAGGGCTGGGCCTAGATTCCCCACGTAAAAATCAGAAGAGCTGGTGAGGCTCAGATTAGAGTACAAGTGCAGTGCATGTGACAGACCCGTGGAGGGCTCCCAGGGCAAGGGGTCCTCCTCGCCAGCCCGAGGCCTCAGCCTCAGCACTGCTGGCATCTCAGACTCGAATCTTCATTGCAGGGAGCTGTCCTGTATGTTGTTAGGATGTTTAGCAGCATCCTTGTCCCTACCCACTCCCCCAGTTGTGACACCAAAAAGATTTCCAGACATCGCCAAATGTCTCTGGGGGTGGGGAGGTCACCCCCAGGTGAGACCACTGAGTTAACCCACCAAGAAGTGTTTGGTTGGGTTTTTGTTTTGTTTTTTAAGCACCTACTACATGCCTAGCTAGTGCTCTGATATATTCGCTGATGACAGGTCTGGTTTGGAAGGAGAGCTTGCACGTGAAGAACAGGGGAGGAGGCTCTAATTGCAGTGTGAGGGCGGCGGCGGTGGTGGTGCAGCAGCGGGGAGCAGGGAGGATTGGTCGGGGGCGGAGGGGGTGTGTTCCGGCTGAGGGAGCAGCCCGAACCAGAATGAGGGGCAGGCATGGACAGGTCCCTTTGCAACATCGCGCCTCCTCTGGCTGCGTAGGGTGGAGGATGTGCTTGGGGAGCAGTGGGAAAGAGTAAATAAATATTATTCTTGGTGTGTTTGCTTATGGGTCCAATTAGGGAGCCCAGTTGCTTAAATCTAAATGACAGTCTCTCCCAAGACCTCCCTGAACCCTCCTCCCCCGGACGCCCAATTTTCTCATCCCACTCTGCTTTCTGGGGTCTGGGCCACACCCGGGGGCCAATGGAAGCCCCAGGGGCCCAGCTGTACCTGTTTGGAAACCTCCTTCTTATTTGGTAACTGGTTTTTCCTGCAGGTGGTAAATCCAAAAAAGAAAATGAAGAAAAAGAAATATGTGAATTCTGGCACAGTGAGTAACCACCCCCTCCCTCTTTGCAGCCCAGCGTAGACACCCTGAGTCCCGAGCTGGGTCTGGTGTCAG
>PVJD01008201.1:0-75047 GCA_004026545.1 Mormoops blainvillei | reverse complement strand
CGAGGGTGCCCAGCCAGCCTTCTCATGTCTCCGCCACACTCTTCACCAGTCAGGTTGTGCTGAACTGATTCCTCTTGTCTGTCTGAGGTTATAAGGCTTCTCTCTCACTATTTTTCTGTCATTTGTTCTGGGTGATTTCTCCACAATTTAGCTGTAATTCCAGACTCGTCCTGGGAGGAGGTCACTGTGACTTCCATTCACTCCTCTACCATCTTGATCCCTCTAAAAAAGTTTCTTTATGCCTATTTTATCACATTCTTCAAGAATACCGTGGTCCAATTTTGCAAGTCATTAATCCACTCTACCATTATAATAGCCTGTCCTCTTCCAAGGACATTATGTCCTTCTGTTTATCTAAGAATATTAATTTTAGTTCATTTTATGTCTCTTGTTGCTTAGTCATTCAGCTTCCTCGGTGTTCATTCAATAAATAGTTACTGAGTACATAGGCTCCAGACACTTTGGGAGTTGCAGGAGATTGAATTTGATGTCTGCGTCATGGTATTGGCCTTCCCCCTGGACTTGTGATTCTGATAGGCAGCTCATCCTTGTCTGTAGCTGACAGGCTCTAATCATCCTCTGTTGGCAGCCAGGTGTATTTTATTTCATGTGCAAAGTGCCTTAAAATTTGAAAAGATTGACTGAAAAATCCAGCTTTTCAAACTCTCGTCCTCTGGGACTAACTGACTTCACTGGGCTCTCATCTGCTTTTTTCAACAATTGGCTGATACAGAGATGAGACTGCTGTCTGAGATCTAGGGCATGATCTTCCTTGTTACTTAAGTTCAAAGTACTTTTTCTCCACAGGGATTCTCTTTTAATTTATCCTACGACCCTTCCATTAACTCCCAAATTTCACTTATAAAACTTTTACTTTTGTAGAGCTCTTGTGTTTTCATAGCCTTCTGTTCTTGTCTTGTGGATATGATATCTTCTTTAATTCTTCAGAATGTTAATCATATTTTTTAAATTGCACTTCTTTATGATCCTGTTTCCTCCAATATTTTTTCCAGAGTTTTTCTTTCTTCTTTTCACAGCAGCTCTCCTTCAGTGTCAGTGGAACCTTGAGCATACATTCATACTTAAGTTTGATGCCCTAAGCTGTTCTTGGAAGATCTGGGTGGGGGTAGCTCTTTTTACTAGTGAACTTCAGCATAGGAGAAACAGTGAAGGAAGTGAACAGCCTTTTGAGTTGTGGGCCCCACATATCATTGTGAGAATGTCTTTCTTGTAGAGTCACTCATCTTCTCTATGGAAGACTCCTTTAGTCCTGCCAGGGGTAGTGGGTGCAATGCATGTGGCATCCTGGGCAAGCCGACTGAGGGACCCTGGCAATGAGCCAGATTTGCTCGTAAACCTCTTCTTTTCAGCATGTGTTTCATCTTGTCCTTTGGGGCTTTTATCCTCTAAATACTACCCAGTTTCTACAAAGAGTACATCTCTTCTGCAAGGAACAGATTAGGGGTGGCTGGCTGACTTCAACAGGGAGGGGCACTCCTACCAGGGCTTCATCTGTGGACAGACTTGGAGCCAATTCCCTGTTAATAACCACATGCTTCTCTCTCTCTTCCTAAGTTGCATTCAGGTTTTTATCCATATTCTTTGTCTTCCAAGGAGGTGTTGAAATTTTTCTTCTGTTCATGCCTCTTCCTATGTTCTTCTCGTTGGGTAATACATTTTGTACTCTTTTCCTGTTATTTTAGTGGGAATTTGCTCAGGAAAAGACAAAGATACATGTGACCAATCCGCCAGGTTGAACTAGAAGTCTGGCTGAATTATTCTACCCTGTAATAGAAAAATCTCACTTATTCACTCCCATATACAATAAATTTTGCATATGCTTATACAAACCTAAAAGATAAAGAATTAATTAGCATCACATTTTATGAATTCTGCAAAACAGAACTGTGTGAATCTAGGAAATCAAAAGTATCAACTTCTCCTCCCGTTCACACTTTTGGAATATCAGTACTTTTGCCATTTACCGTAACTGTATTTCTTATTGAGATGACTTACCTTTAAATAAAAACATTTTCAAATTAAAAACTAGAATTCTATTTTCATCTGTATACACCACGTGACTTTCTTGGCACGTGGGACTCATGGTTTTTGTGATTTATTTTTAGAGGAGAACGCTGAAGAATGGAATAACCACAGCTTGTTACTTTGCAACAATTTACACTGACTCATCTCTGCTTCTTGCAGAAATTACAGGTGAGGAGACAAAAGCATGATTTATGGGCACATCCATCAAAGCCAGCCAGACCATCTCTGGCAGTGAGTTATACTTGTGGTCAGTCTTGCCTTTTAATTGCTGGAATTTGAGCATTGCATTTCTCGCAAGCAATTAGGTGTGTGTGTATTACTATGGCCCATGAATGTTTGTTATTGTTTAAGTAATTTTTATTTACTTTATGTTTTTTATTGTTTAAGTACTTTTAAATAAGTATTATTTACTTATGGTTTTTGGTTCCAGAATAATGTGTATAGGTCTAAATTTTGTATGCTAATTTAGGGCTTCTGGGAGCAGGTTTATTAATTCTAGAGATGGCAATAGTTTGTTATAGTCAACGGGCATATCTCGGCTGTTGGTTAGACTCAGGGCGCTGTGCAAGTTGCTGGGAATGAAATGAAACAGAACACAGCCTCTGCCCTTGAGCTGGCAGATAGGACTAATTGATTAGTAACTATATACATTCATTAGTAACTTTCGGAAAAGTTGTAGAGCTCTTACTAAGATGCTTGGCATTGTGCAAAGCACTCTGCACGGATTATGTCACCTAAGTTGCAAATAACCTTCTGAGGTAGCTATTGTGCGGTTTATCCATCCTCATGTTACAGATGGATAAACTGATGGTCAGAGAGGTTACAAAATGTGCCCAAGTCACACAGCTGGTTAGCAGAGCTGGGACTTGATTTAGGTTGATGATTCTGAAACTTGTATCCAACACAGTGCCTACCATACAGCAGGAGCTCAGTAAATGCTGTTGGCTGTTACATTGACACTGCTGTTTGCTGACCAAGGTTGTTGATGCCAAAGGCCTGAAGGATGATGCTGAAAATAACTATTGCTGTTTTGGGAGGAGACAGAGAGAACTGGAACATCTAGGAAGACTTCATGGAAGGGAAGAGATTTTTAAACTTGGCTTTGAAGGAAAGATAAAATGGGGAGAGAGGAAAAGTGTCCTCCAGACAGGGGGAAATGATATGAACAAAGGCACGGGAAATCTCTATAACAGACACTGGAAGCAGAACAGAGTAGCTGAACTAGGGGACAGGATTCACTGCATGTGGGGGTAGGGGTGGGAGAGTAGGTTGGGTAGATGGAATGGTTCAGACTGTGGAGAAATTTGGATATGCATTGAAAACTCAAAGAAGCTTTTGAACCAGAAGAAGTATGTGATGAAGATGGTGTTTTAAAAAAGAGTAATCTAATGGCCAGTGATTAAAATGAATTACAGGGAAAGAGAGAGGCAGAAAGACTTCTGTCAGATTCTTATGACAGAGGTGGAGACATTGTAAAAAGAATTAACAACGCCCAATGTAGATTCAACTTCCTAGATGAAACAGAATTCCTCTAGAACCTCTAAAGAGGACTAGGTTCTTTAGTGCTAAGAGCTGCTAGTAGGACTAAATTATTTTTTACAGGTAATAACATTGGCACAGCCACAGTTAAGAATATCAGTGATATCTTTTCTAAGCATGTGCCAGATACTTTATATACTCTATTGGGTGTATTCCTTCTAGCTCTGCACAGAGCGGAGGGCACTGGACACATAGATGTTTAGACCTTAAACAAATAATATCCACTATCCTGGAAGTAATCAGAGGAATAAAGAGTCAAGTCCAACCAAGTCTCTTAAACTCCGGTGCCCTTTTTCTTATCACTGGACCATGCTGCTTTTTCTGTAAAATGGAGGAAAAATACGCGGAGAGACTCAATCCATGAGACAGTGGTAGAGTCAGAGATAGGAGGGAAATTGTGAGCCATGGGAAAAAGAGAAGGAATAAGGAAGGAACACGGCATAGACACGCCAAGGTCGAATAGAGTGTTTCACCAGGGCCTGAGGCTATCCGCTCTCCATAAGATAAAGTGGGAACAAGGGCAGTTATGACGTGAGTAAAAATGTGGACAACCTGTGTAAGCAAAGGGAAGCTCTGAATAAGAAGTACGAAACACCCAATCATTACCTGACCAACCTGGACGTGTGGGTGCGGGAGGTGGTGGTTGAAGTGATGGGTGGAAGAATATTTACTCCTTACAGATCTTAATGGGGCTTTGTTGTTGTTATTCTTCTTAATGGATAATCTTTCACATTCTCACCTATGTTTCCATAATGATTTTAAGTTTTAAAAGTCTCAGAAGTGGTACTGCGTGGGAAAGACACATGACTTTTGATTCTTTCTGTGTGCCTCAGATAAATTTGGGCAGCGGGCGTTTGTGGGCAAAGTCAGCATGGACAGGAATGACACTTTTCCAGAATATAAGGAAACCACTGAGGAATCAATCAAGGAAGCAGAGAGGTACGTTTGTCTTGATTTGTCTTGTGTGCATCCCCTCTGCTGCCCTGGTGGAGCTGGAGACAGGCCGGAAACCTCTGGACCAGGCTAAGTGTGCACATATGTTACAGTGCGGGTTTGCCCGACTTTATGAAATTCATCAGGTCCTTTAAAAAAGTTGTGTGCCAATACTATTTTTGTATATCAATTATATTGTAAAGTTTCTGGGAACTTGTTATAGGTGTCCTAGGTTGAAGCCCTGTGTAGGGGGATTCTTTTTTGAAGTAAATTATTTACCCCCTCCTTTATTACAGATCTATCCTTCTCCTTTATATTGGGCTTGCTTTAAGTGTGTGCATGGCCTACTCATTAAATTACAGTTGATCCTTGAACAACACGGATTTGAACTTTTTATCTTGTGTTGAGATATTCTACTGATCCTATAACTACTTTTTCTACATTTCTATAATGGCTTTTCCATAGTGCCTTAAGGATTTGACAAGGAATTGTGTTGTATGACACTCAGCATCCAAGAGATGAACATACAAGAAATTTCTTTAGATTTAAACCTTCTCCGAGTCCAGATGCATCCCAAAGCAAATTTTAGAGCTTCCGCTTTCCTCCGTTCCCCAGGCCTCCTTCACCTCCGTGTGTCCTCTGAAAGGGAGGCCTGGGGCTGCTACCTGCACCCAGGGAAAAGGAAGCAGCACCTTCCCCTCAGCATTGCTCATCGGCTCTACTTCTCTAGGAATTTGTGTTTGTGGTCATAGTAAACTTTAATTCATATTTTATTCTGAAACAAAGGCATACCGAAGGCAGGAAGCTATAGCTAGCAAACATTCCCAGCCAGGGCAGGGTTCGCCTTTTCATAGGCCATGCAGATACTACCATCCCTGCAGCTATAACTGGGAAGATCGCCAACCCCATCACCACGTCTTTCACACAACCAGCCCTGATCTTTTTGCTCTGCTTTACTCCAAAATCTAGGCAGAGGAGGACTCTGCCTTGGGAAGTAGAGGACGATATTGTATGAGCAAGTAGCTTCCACTTAAGGGAAATTAGGAGCAGAGAGGCTCATGGCTGCTAAATGCTTCCAGGTGCACAGGACTCCAGGACTTTAATATCCCTGGAGCTTCACATACCACAATGTTCCCCCAAACCGAGCTGAGGCTGGTAGAGCTGCTCGAGTGCTGTGGGGGTACTTGTGAACAACCCAGCTGATGTTAGATGATAGAATGGTGCATCCCTGTGATTTTGCACTGCATCTCTGCAAATGGGAAAGCAGAGATTACTTGTTAATCGTTAATTAGTGATGGTGGAACATGTACTGTGTTAGAAATGTTTGCATGGGAAACAGGACACGGAAAATCATGTGTTCATGGTTTAAAATTTTTTTGGAAAATGCCTAAATTTTCTAACTTCCCATTTGTTGTCTTCTTTCAGATTCGTGTCAGAAATGCTCCAAAGGAACGTAAGTAAACTTGTTTGCAGGCTGTTTTGGGGATCGCCTTTGTCTTAGCTATAGGGTTCGTTACGAAGTTGCTTGGCAGAGAATAATCTGTGTACATTGGCCTTATCCCATGCGCACAGAAGTATTTCCCTCGAACCTTAAGCCATTTTCACAGTGGACCTGTCAGCTCGGCTCAGTGAGGTCAGGCAGTTTTTGCTTTCTTGATGGTTTTCTCTCCCTCTGCTCTGGGATCTTCTGATTTCATAGGACTGGTCCCTCTGGAGGCAGGGGACGGCTTCATGGCTGTGGACAGATTGGCGGCAACTGGAAATGGAGGCATGGTGTTTGTTGGCTATGTTAATATTAGCCCTGGCCTGGAGCACCCCCTGATATGGTCCGACACGCAGGTGGTGTCCAGCCCTGATATCCCTGCTATAGGCTGCCTTGGGCCACATATGTATGTGTGGCTCGTCACATGGCCTGCAGGCCCTCGGCCAGGCACCCCCTCTGCGGGTCTTGTGGCTGCTGAGCCTATGGAGACAGAACTGCTTCTTGTCCCATCCCCAGCAGGGTGGTTCACGGTTTCACGGTGCAGTCTCTCAGGTTAGCAAGCCAGGCCCTTCCCTTACCACCTTTTGAAGTCTGATTGGAAACTGTAGGGAACCTCAGAATGCTTTTCAATCTCATCTTGGAGACTTAGGTGGAGCTTTATGGATCCTTATTCTCGCCATGCCTCTGTGAGTTCTACTTTCCTGCTCAGACCCTTAGCTCATGTGACATCAGAGCCAGTTCTGCAGCTAAACAGCCCTCGGGGGTGCCATGGTCAGCATACCTCCCCAGGACGTCGAAAGGGGACTAGGCCACCCCCTCAGTTCTAGCCTCCCCAGTTCTCTCCTTGAAAAGTTCTCCTTCTGCCTCTCTACTCTCTTCCTAAAGGACACCAGAGTAGGTTTCAACAGAGCCTTCCTGTGGACGTGGAACAGGGGGTGGCTATCATTTGGGACGAGATCTTCCATTGGACTTGGTGCTACAGAATATACTCTCCTTTGTCCTCAACCCTGAGCTGTTTCCACAAAACCCAAAACTTCCACTCACTCTTAGAAAGGAGGAATGTTCCCAAATATCAGGACATAAAATAATCATGTTGTATGATATGCTACACATTATGATACCCATAGTTTCCTAATCAACTGTTTTTTATTATCCCAGTATCCTAGAGTGAAACCCATATTGACACCACGTTTTGCCCTCTCCTGCTCTGAGACATTGATGCGTGAACTTGGAAACATCGCAAAGACCCATGATTTGCACATTCAGGTGGGTGTTTTTCTCTTGTTCATGCCTCAGTCCAGACCTGGAAGACGTCTCAGTGTTCTGCATTCTCGCAGTAATCCCCAATTCTTCTACTGGAGATCTCCTAGAGATATAGCATTGTGGCCTTTACAGATGTCACCTAAATCTACTTTAATTTTTCGGTTAAGGAAAGTTCCCCTCAATGATTTCTGATCAAGCTTGCAGAGATGAGGCCATCATAAGCAACGCAGCAAGATCCATGACAAACTGGTTACCTGTTGTCTGTAGGATACATTTAATGCATCTCTTGTCTGCTTCTCTTTCATTTGATGTTTTCTCAGCATTCAACTCCTTTATGTTTAAAGGAACCACATATTACTTAAGAAGCAGTAAGAACCTAATTTTCACTTTACAAAATACATTTAAAAGCCCCTTTGTTCCCAGTTTCTTAATTTAAAATCAAGAACAAAAAAGTATATTTTACTCTGTCATTAATAGTTGCAATTTAGAAACAAAACACTTTTTAAAGCTTCCAGCTGGATTAAAATTGGAAGTTGGGAGCTTCCCTGCCCCCCACTCGCCCCCTCCAAGCTTCATTACATACTGCATTAAAATTTCCTCTCTAAAGAGCTGGCTGTCTTATAACCAAGAGCAAGTCAGGGGAAAGGCAACGCACTGATTCATTATCATTTGTAGGGTGGAAGGTAGGTCATTTGGGGTTTTTTTTTGAGATTTATCTTGATAGGGCTTATTAACAATTCTCATCTTTCCCCATTCTGTTTTTCTATTTGTTTGTTTGTTTGTTTGTTTGCAGTTTGTGATATTTGAATATTTGATTCAATCCCACTCCGTTGTAGGGGAGGGAAAAGTTTTGCTTGACCTTCTTAGGGTCCTTGTCTGGGTCTGAAAACCAAACTAACAAAGATAGATTAACAGGAGAAAAGCATGCAAATATATTTAATATAAGTTTTACATGACAGAGCCTTCACAGGAAGTGAAAACCCAGAGAAACAGTTATACCTGAGTAGGTTTTGCTAGGTTTTGATGAAGAGTGCTTGGTCAGGGAGGAATGTGATAGGCTAAGGGATGGGGGGTAAGCACAGGAAACTTGGCAAGACCTGTTTGCTCAGGTTCTTCTTGGCTCCCTTTGTCCTTGGAGATAAAGGTGCTCTTGTCCTCTGGGTGTAAGGCACCACTCACCTGTAGCTGTTACGACCTATTTCAGGGAAGGAAGGGTGGGGGCAGGGAGCACCAGAGTAACCTTCCTGCTTCTGTCTCAGACTCATTCAGCTTTATAAGGCATGTTTCAACATATCGAGACGCCATATTTGGGGATGGTATGTTTGCACTCCATCAACACACAACAAAAGCAAGTATATCCTTGCTGGGGGTGTATGTCTATACGAGTATGTATGTGTATTTACTCCAATTTTTCAAAATGACACAAATCATCTGGTTGGCCTTTCTTCTCCTCTGATGCTCAGGCATTTCTTCGGTGGTCTGGGCTTTCCTCAAGGCCAGAAGTAGAGTTTATCCCATAGTGGGGACACTGTGTTTAGAACATTGTTGTTCTTTTATTTATTTGGCTATGCACACTCTACCTCATGGAGAGAGGGAAGTGGCATTACTATTCCTGGAAGTGGTAACTTGCTCATGAGTTTTTCCCATTATATCTATTCACCACCGGAGGAGTAGGTGTGTTACACTTAAGTGTTGTGTCCCAAAAACACTTGATGTGCTCTCAGGTTTTGCAGTGCCCTGGGGAAAGATTGGTGCGGGAGCTGGGACTCGCTCCCTTTGCTTGCACATGGATTTTTATGGGCTCTTCCTGGGTGACTTCAGGATTGTCTAGCTCAGTTATTTTCAAATTGTTTTCTTCAGAAGAACTCATTCCGGATGCCAAATAATGGGACAGACTGGAGACAGGGTTCCGGGGTCCCAGCCATGCTTCATCCTGAGAGGCAACTTGGTTATGCCTTTTACATACTGGATCTCTATGAACTTTTAGCAGAATAACATACCCAAAGCTAAAAGAATTTGAAAAATTACTTATCTTATTTGAGAGATGAGGAAATGGGAGACCCAAAGAGAAGAACTGACTCACCCTAAGACACATAACTAGGATCAGAATACTTGGGTTGAAATTCAGCTCTCTTTATTCAAATTCCACTGAACTCTTCTCTTAAACGGCCAACACCTGAAGAGGTAGGTGAGCAAAAAGCTAGGCTCTTAATTGTCTTCAAGGAATATTTTTTATTTTTGTTTGTTCTCACTATAGTTTGGAATTTGAAAACACTTTGTTGGAAAAATATTACATGGGTTAGAACATTACATGTTTGTATAATTCCATATTCATAGTTTCTTCATCAGGTGATTATTTAAAATAAAACGCATGTACAGCCTCCATCACCTTTGTGTGTGATGCCTCACATAGGCAAGTGAAATCATCCGTACCATTTGGGGGTAGAAGTATAATTTCTAATGGCAATTTATATTAAAAAATTGAAAATATTTTTTCTTTTCTTGTAGAGCCATATAAGTGAAAACCCTGATGAAGTTAAAGCTGTGAAAAACTTATACCCCACTTATAAAAACTATACAGAGGTGTATGATAAAAACAATCTTCTGACAAACAAGGTAAATTGCGTATCAGGACATAACCTGTGTCAAATAGGGTGTGTGTATCTAAATCTTAAAATCTCAGCAGTGCTTCTCAGACTTCTGTCACACGTGTGCATTTCCCAGATTAAAGCACAGAGTGTGCATATGTGTGTGTAGATAGTTTAAAATGGGCCTGAACTTTCATCCCAGTCTATAAATCTAAAGGCTTCACTGAGGGTGGGAATGTCATTTGGTCCAAGGACATTTTGTCAGGATTCACTAGAATGTAAACGTACATTCCTTTGAGTTAGTATATCATTTCTGAGGGTCCATTCTGTAAGGAACATGAATAGGGATGTTTACTACATAGGAAAGTTAAAAAATGGCCCTCGCCAGGGATTATTTAGATTGTAGAATACACATAATTGGAATTTTATCCAGCATATTCACAAAGAATGAGGCATACAGGCTCACCGTGTTATTTGATGTATGTGTGTGTATGTGTGTGGGCGCAAGCGTACTTAGAAAAAGTTGTCTGGTAGAAACACACTGAATGTTAAAGGTGATTCTTCCTGAGGATGAAAGTAGAAGGACCTTTTCCTTTTGATCTTTAAATACTCTGAGATTGCTTGCATGAGTGTATATTGTTTTTATAACCAAACATTTTTAAAGTAATTAAAATTAATATGAGTGAGGAGAGGCCTCATTAGAACAATATACCCCTTGGCCTTGGCCTTCAATGAAATGTACAAACTGCAAGAAGAATTTGATTATGGCAGCAAAGAAATTCTTAGGAACTTTGTGAATGGAGATGTGGATATGACTAGTTTGAAAGGTTAATAATCTGCATAAATCTTATAAATGCTACGCCTTAATCTTCATTCTCCATTACATATATTTCCATATGATTAATAAATTAACCTTCAGTTTGCATGTTAATTTGATTTGCACAGAGGTTAGGAAAATTATATTTTAATAGTAATTGTGTGGTCACTGAACCATGCCTCCCAAAGGAGAAAGGGTTTCAGATACAAGTTCTGTACTGAGGGAAAAAGAATTTTGAAAGAGTGAAGTCTTATCCAGGAAAACCCACAAGTATTACTAAGACTACAAAGTAAGAGAAGTCCCTTAATGTGTGCAGTGCCTGCCTTCTTGGATCAACTTCACTTTCTGAATTCATGCTTATAAGGTATTACTTTTCCTAATTTTTATGAAAATGTAAATATAGGCGATGAAATAACTAAAGTGTGTTTGGTTACATGTTGAGACCATCGGCGCCTAAATCTAGCGAGGGGCAGAAATAAAGAACAACGCTTCCCGGGATCACTGCTGTAGCTTCCATGTACTGAGAAAAGAAAGCTTACTTCTAGAAAGTTTGACTAAAATTGGAATACGCGCCATCCCACCAGATGCCCACTAGATTTAGAAAAGAAAGTAACTTGGTTATTTTCTAACACGGAGATGAAGGAGCCATAATATCTTCAAACTAGAGGGATGTTTTATGCTGCAGATGACCTAAATCAACACTCCTTATTTTATAAGTTAAAAACAAATAAAAAGAGAAGATATATAAATTGGTGGAAACTTTTTGTAATCCAATGTTTTTACAGGCTTTCTTTGAGGTGTGACTTGTACAGAGTGATTGTATACAGACAGGTAATCATGTTCTCGTGACAGTGCTAACAGACATCTTCATGTATATGCTGACAGACGCAGATGTTAGAGCTTCTCTCTGTCCGTACACTGTGTTGTTGTGAGTGAGGACTAACTTATGCACTTTTAAGTGGTAAACTCCACCTAGAACACTCCTCTCTCCAGACAGTGATGGCACATGGCTGCTACCTCTCAGCAGAGGAACTGGATGTATTCAGGGCACGAGGAACCTCGATCTCATCCTGTCCCAATTCTAACGTATCGTAAGTAGGCAGTTGCTGATTGTTCGATGGCGAATGTTTGGGTTTGTTTTCTCTGTCATTCCTCTAGTTTCTCTCTTCTGCAGTTATGTTTGATTGGGATAGGAACTAGATAGATGAATACCTTGGCTGTAGTGGGGAGAAAAAGTACATATCAGGACTTCTTTCTGCAGAGTACGCATTTGAAGAGCACTACTCTTAAAATTTCTGAGTTTACACAAAACAGGAAATTGGAATAACACCAGAAAGAGTTCAAAACCAATAACATTCAGAACTTACAGCTAAAGACTGAAAGGGCGCATATGCCCGCCAGGTGTTCCAGGGAGAGGGTGCTGACTTCCCATTACTTGGTGTGGCGCAAGCTACCAGTAGAAATGATGCAGCGCTACCAGAAGCCAACGTGCTACAGACGGTATATGTCACCTGCTGGGTCTGGAAGGATGCCAGTTCAGAGAAAAGGGACTTTGCCTTATTATAGTTTACTGGAATGCAAAAAGCTTTATTTATAACTTTGCATTTTGAAAGGCTATATATCCACAAGTGAATCAGATGAAAGTTATGGCCTGTGTCTTCAGAAACAAACCCAGAGATATAAACATGCTGGGGCTAATTTCAGGAAGTTTATAGACCCCCTGATGCTATTCCATGGGTGCCAGGCTAAGAATTCATGATCCAGAATTAGATACAGAAAGGAACTCTCATTTCTGGTGTAAGTCATCCCAGAACAGGGCTGCTTCCTCTTAGAGGCAGGGTGGGATGGGTCATTCATATATTCACACAATACATTTACTTGACTTCTGCTAGATTTTAGTTTTTTCAAGGATTACTTTGTGCTTTCTTGTTTTGAGCTCTTGCGGAAGCAGACCGTGAGACAAGGGTTCACACACAGGTAGTCTCCTGGGGAGGTGAGCTCAGGAAGCACGTTTAGTGGGTAAGACAGAGAAGGGCAGGAAGTCAGTAAAGAGTGCATTGTTAACCAGGTTACCAGGATGGGCTCCTGGAGTTTAGTCCTTCTGGAAAACCCAGGGAGCCGGTGAAAAAAGCCGCTTTCCCAGTCATTCTGCCCAAGGGGTGGGGGAGGTGGGCTCTTATCCCCGCACACCCATCAGCTGTTGTTGGAGGACTGCTGGGTGCGGCGAAGAGGCATTGATTCCTTGGTGCTTCTGACCTTCCCCAAACCAGGGAAGAGCAGGTTCTAGCAGCCGAAGTGAGCCCCTCGGCAAAGAGTGGCCAGCAGTTAGAGGTCTAGGGACTTTGCGAATGAAAAAGTTAAATGTCAGCAGCAGTATGGCAAAGGCACAAGAGGCACAGTGATTTATTTCTGGAGCATTTGGAGAGGATCCAGAGGCTTCTAGTTTTCTGACAGAGAGTGGCAACACATGTGGTCCAGCTTAGCGACCACAATTATGGCCTAGTGGCCTGGTAGGGGAAGGGTTTAATAACCTTCTGTTAGCTACACAACATCTAAATTGAAACATGATCTGCATTAAGGTTTGAAGTTAAATTTCTTTATGGATACATTTCTGTTTAAATGGTCACTGCTATTCTTTCTTTGACAACTTTGAGAGATTTACTGCGTGTAGATTGGGGCTTTGAAAATTATGGTTATGTGCATATTTGAGCAGACGACTTTGATCCTTGCATCTTCTCAGGCATCTAAGGGTCACTTTAGTTTTCCTTTATGTCCTTAAAAAGGCAGCATATCTATTAAGCTCCTGGTCACGAGGTCCAGAATCCCACTCAGGAACCATCTATCCTAGTTTCTGCTGTCTTCGGCAGCCACATTTAAACTGTCGGGCGCAGACTCACCAGCCTGCACCCCCTTTCCCAGTTATACCCCCATTTTTTTTATCTTGAAAGTCACTACTCATTCAGGGGAACAAATTATTCCAGCTGGACAGGAAAGGCAATGCTTTATAATTTCTACTTCCTAATATAGGAGGATGGGTTCATTAAGAAAATTAATATGAAAGACTGGTAAGACTTTTAAACTAATCATAAGATTTAATTTCTTCATTTATTTTTTCCTTGCCAATGATCCCCTGCTTTCTGTTTTTGCTCTTGCCTCTTTGTACCCCCCTAAGATTAACCTCAGCGCAAGGAATCGAGCTCCTTTATGATCTCTCTTTACTCCAGGTCTCAGGTGGTCTGATTTGACAAATGTGTGTGTGTCCACATTAGAGATGATATGGTGGCCAACGCCATTTTCGGTGACTTCGCCATCACTGTTGTTAGCGTCCTTCTGTCGGACCCACATAGACCCCCGTGTGCCGACAGCCCCCTCTCTTCGCAGGCTCTGCAGCGGCTTTCTCAACGTGCTGGAAGTGCTGAAACATGACGTGAAAATAGGACTGGGTACAGGTTAGTCGTCCTGCCTTTGGAGCCATGGCAAAGTGGTTGATTAAGTGCATAACTTTCTAATGTGACTAATTTTCAAGTTATAGTTCCATGCTTAAAAAATTAGCTTTATTTTCTGATAATAATATCTTGAACTAATAAAATAGTGAGGTTGGAAACAAGGGGAGACATTTCGATGTCACTAACCTCCTGAAAGCAGTTATCTGTATTTACTGTTCAGAGGCTGTGAAGGGTAAGTTCTTCTGAGGTGTTTCAGAGATGCTTTATAAAGAGTCTTTGATTTTTTTCTCTTTTGTTTCGGCCTCCCGGCTAAGCTTTAATAGTTTGGATTTGTATGTTTTCAGTTTTTCGTAAGTGTGTCATCACTCATACTGTCTCAGAAGGAAATCGTTTGACCTTGCCGTACATAGCAAGCACAACCTCGGTCCGTGCCAGCGCTGAGATCGCTGAGTTATGTTAAATACTTGCTTGGCTTCTAAGCAGCGTTTAACAGAATGAGTTCCGTTCCCATGGGCAATCTGATGTTTGCTAGGCTGAAGGACATTCTCTGTGGCTGATAAATTAATGATGTCTCTTTTTTCCCGCAGCACATTTTAATGATTTTTCCTGAGCGTGTTCAGTGCTACTCATTTGGAAAGCGAGTGTTAGGTCCAAATGTCTAGGCACATCCCCTGCGAACCTGCTTTTATTACTGTGTAGGAATGAACTAAATGTTTTTAAAAAACGGGTGTGGACAGAGGACTTATTTTCCTCTCTTCATGTATTTGCCCTCCTGATCTTTAAGAGCGTTGGGATATTTGCATGTTGACGGTGACAGTTGTCATCATTTTCTGGAATAACTCAAGTCTCAGTTAACTTGATACCAGGCAATTCCTTGGTGAGGCACACAATAATACAGAGAGATTTATTAATATTTTTAAATAAGTATGCTAATTTAGAAGTTTTCCCCAATTTTCCACAAATCAAAGAAATTGAGATTTTTAAAAATTTCTAATTTAATCCTTGAATCGTTGAGATTGTGTAATACCTGGATATAGTCACAGATGCTAAGGCATGAAACCAGCTATTTCACCTTAACAAGAAAGCGTTAATGGCTAAGGAAAAACCGACCAAGAGTTATACAGTCAATTAATGAAAAATTTAGTAGACATGCAAAATAAGGTAGGTATTGCTTTCAAATTGTCTGGGAGTTTTGCCTCTATAATTTAAATGAATCACATGACTTCTAGTTCTTGACTTTGGGATATATAGCAATGGCATAAAACATTTAGGTAAAGCTTTAATTGTCATTTATTAGCTGTAAGATAGTGAACAAATTAATTTTCTAAGACTTCATTTTCTAATTTCTATAATAATAACAGCAACAATTTTAACCATATCTATCTTACAAGCTTGTTTTGAGGCCTAAATTAAAAAAATACACGTGAAGTGGTTAGCACATACCTGACACGTTGTACTGGTCCATAAGGACTGGCTTAAAAGGTAAAGAGCAGTGTGGGTGTATTGACCAAGTGTTTGGTTAAATATGATGTATTTGCTTATGAAGTTGGAGAATGCATTTTGCATTATCTCTGCTGTGGTAGCCAGTCTGTGCTCCACTGTTTCCTAAACATTACCTTTTTGTATGAAATCACCCTTCACTTCTAGACTTTAGATTGTTTAACCTGATATTATGGACAGAGAACAGCTCCAAGAGCAGTTCATTCCCATATCTATAACACGTGTAGGCATACCTGGGCCTGCTCAAGTGTTAGAGGAAACCCACGTGAAACTTTACAAAAGCACTGCAAAACAACAGAAAGCAATGTCAAAAAGAATAAAAGGAGGAGCAAATTTATGCAAATGATTTACTTCAGGATCCAGAAGAAAATTTCAGAAAATTACCATCGTCTTTAGAGTACAAGAAGACATGGCACTATAAAAAGACTACAGGTTGTGATGGAAAAGAAAATTTTTTAAATGAAAGAAGGAAAAGCAAAAGAATAAGGAGCATGTAGGCTCTCATACACAATCGGAGTGGGAGGGGTAGATGCTCGACCTCTTTGGAGAACTCTTTGGCGGTTTCTTATAAAGTTAAATATTAATCTACATATGACCCAGTAATTCCACTTTGGGAGTTACCTGACAGACATGAACACATATGTTTGCAAAAAGAGTCGTACATGAATGTTAATACCAGCTGTACTCATGACAGCCCCTCCGCCCCTCCTCTCTGCTCCCCTTCAAGGCAAAACTTCTTCAAAGAGTGGAGCCCTACACGGCTACCATTTTCTAGGCACTCTTTTCCGTTCCTCCACTCACTTCAGGCCGGCTTCCTTCCCCAACCTTCGTGGTAGTGACCCTTGTCCTTTCTCCCTTGGGCTATTATCCCTGTGATCTCTTGCTGCCAACTCCAAAGGACATCACTCTGTACTTATTGTACTGGAATTCTGAGCAGTATTTAGCATAGCTGACTACTCTCTCCTTTGTCCAAACAGCCTTACATTGGATTCAGTGAAACCACGCTGGTCTTTTTTCCCTTCTTCCTCCCTTGCCAGCTCTTCTTTTTTTCTCTGAAGTCCCTTCTCTCCCTGGACACCCAAGGCTTAGTCCTAGGCTCTCTCCTCTTTTGACTTTATGCCTTCTTCTTCTTCTTCCTCTTCTTATTCTTTTAATTTTTTTCAGTACGAATCTGGTCAAGTTTATCCGTCCTTTTATTTATTTTTTATTGTTGTTCAAGTACAGCTGTCTCCATTTCCCCCCACCACTCTGCCCCTCCCCACCCATCCCCACCTCCCACCCTCAAACCTGCTCCCCCTTGGCTTTGTCCCTGGGCCCTTTAAGAGACTTCATTCATAATGTTGGCTTTACATGATTATATGTATCCAGCTCAGATTTCTCTTTGGATTCCAAACTTTATTTTCAATTTCTTAGTTTCTCCTTCTTCTTTGACCCTTCTTCATAGATACTTTACAGTTTATTATATCCCAAAATGCATGCAAGCCTGGTTCTTTTAAATGGCTTTCCTTTTCAGAGAATTCAGTTTCTCAAAGTGGAAACTTAGGCGTTGTCTTTGAGACCTCCTTCTCTAACACCGCACCCCCATGTTTAAGCCAGTGCAATGTCCAGCCTCATGACTCCTTTATAGCTCCTGAATCTATACTTATACCTTTTTCCAAATGAGCCACCACTCCTTCATGCAAGCTGCCATGGTTTCTGGCCTGAACTATATTGCACTAGCTTCCTAGTCCATTTCACATTGACCCCGAGCCCTTCTAATCCAGTCTTCTCTTTTCGAAAGAATTGCAATGAAAACCTAACGATTTCACCCCCCTCCTGCTTACCACCCTTCAGTGGGATTTTGAATATGCAAACCTCGATACAAGGCAATAAAGCTCTGCACAGTGTGACGCCCGGCTACCTCCCAGCCTCATATCCTACCACTCTCGCCTTCCTACTAGGGCTGTCTTTAAATTCCCTCTGTGAATCACACTCCCTTCCAGCAAAACAGCTTTGTGCATTCCGTTCCTCTACCTGTAATGCCCTTTATACCTCTCCTTACATGACCGAGTTCTCATTTCTGTCTTAGTTTAGATGTCATTGTCTTGAAGAGGTTTTCTCTGGCCATCCTGCCTACCTGGGCTTTCCATCTCCATCTTCTCTAACACTAATTAAACACAATGTACAGTTAATATTTGTTTGTTTATATGTCTCTTTTCTTTCTCCTCTACTAGCTGATTAGCTCACATGGAGCCCATAAGTTCTGTTTATGAATGCTTACATAAATCAAGCACATAGAAGGTGCTCAGTAAATGACTGTCAATAAATGAATAAATGCATAAGAAGTAAACACACACATATTAAATCATTTCTGCTTATGTTTTCACTACTCTCTGGATCAAATTTCTACTCTTGCATGGTTTGTTTAGAGTCCTCTTATAAATAGTGCATCCTTATGCTGACTCTGGTAAGCAAAGAATAGTGCCATTCTTTATCATGAAGGTAGAGGGCATGGTTTTGAGGATAGATTTTTCTGAAAGTGCATCCGTTTTTCTCCACCACTTCCCCATGTAGTTTCTACACTTCAGTCCTCATTCCCCAGCATTTATGTTACTTAATTGGATTTTTCAGCAACTGTTAAAATAGGTGATGTTATTTCTATTTTCTAAGAAAATTGAGGTTCACAGGTAGTAAGTAATTGACCAACGGTCAACAAAGCAAAGACATTGCAGATCTACAACCTAAACCAGATCGGTAAAATGTGATGTTCATTATCTCTCTTTTCAACCCATCACACTGCCTCTTGTTATATGCTAAAGTAGGGATCCTACCTTCAATAATGTGTTGCAGAGGGAGGAGAAACCACTGAGCTCACCATGCAGGGCACTGATCGGGAAGTTACTATCACAGTGGAAATGCCTGGGAGAAAAGCTTGACTGCATGCTACAGTTTATGTAGTCCAGGGCTTATTCTTCCATCTGCACAGTATTGTTCCTTTGTCGGAACTTTGGTAACGTAACAACCAGAAGAGGATAGGATGATTAAATCGTCCATGAGGCAGCAACATAATAAGACAGCTCTCAAAATTTTCTCAGTAAATTGAATAACATTGTTTCTTCATCTATCCTTATTCTTTCTATATGGATAGTTTGCTGAGATATTGATGAAAATATGACTTTCTGTAATATTTTATAAACCTGTTTTTATAACTGCAGGTATTTAAATCTTCCATGTTCATACAATCCTAATGACCTTGCTTTTGTTTTTCTGTTTCCTCTCAGTCTTTAGCCATATATTTTGAAATATATATTCAGTCTTTATAAGTTTCCATACCATGCAGTGATAGCATTTTCATCTAACTTTTCATTTGTTCTAGCAATAAAGAAAAAACAGTAGACAAAGTGTTTCAGAGCCTAATATGCATTATTCCCAAATCTTATTTGTTTTCTTAGTTTGATGCTATGGTAAAGTGAAGGATTAATAGATGACTACTAGAATGGACTAATAAGTAGATGTAATGAAACTGCCAAGAAAATGGACGATCCTCAGGCATTACTGTTCTGGTTAAAGAAAAATGCATGAAAGTTTATCTAAGGACATGGAAGATAGTGAACATAAAATTGAACATAAATCTAGGATTATTACTTAATAAGCTATTCTTTTTGAAATATATATACACACACACATATATATATATACACACACACTAAGAATTATATATGTCTACTTTGAAATGACAAAAAGGACCCTTGAAATAGAAAGTGCATTTTTTACCTATACTTTTCTCCTAATAAAACATGCTAACTCACTTGGCTTATTTATACAAACCCATGTAATAACTTCTACATTTGTTCTTGTTCTCCTACATTTGTCAAAGATAGTATTTCTATTTAAATATGAAGGACTTTATTTTTTAAATCTTGAAAATATCTCACTCCTCATCTAATGATGCCAACAAACATATAGAGCTGTCTATAGCAACATTACTCATTGTTTATACTAATTTTCCAGAATATATCAATTCATTTGAAAAACTCTGCCACTAAAATTATCATAAAGAAGTGCTTTTTTAATTTCCAAAGCTCTCATCTGAATTAGAATAAAGGTAGGGCAAGTTATTAGAGCATAGAACTGTGAGGTTATTTTAAATCTCATATTATGTTATTTAAATTAACTTTATAACTAGGCAGGAATATTTGACCAACTTCTGTAAGAGTTAGGGAATATTCAGAAATAAAAATTTTTTCTCTTAATTTCATTAACCATTTGGTCATTGTGGTGGGTTGAATTGTGTACTGCCCCCCCCCCCCCAAAAAAGATGTCTACCTGGAACATGTAAAAATGACCTTGTTTGGAATAAAGGTCTTTACAGATATAATTAAGGTGATGAAATCATTCTGAATTAGTGTGATCCTTAAATCCAATGATGAATGACTTATAAAAGGCAGAAAAGGGGAGCACATAAAGACACAGGGGGAAGAAAGTTATTTGAAGATGGAGGCAGGTATTGGGATTGTACTGCCACAAGCCAAGGAATGCCAGGAGCCGCCATCAACGGGAAGAAGAGAGGAATGATTCTTCCCTAGAGACTCTGTAGGGATCATGGACCTGTGAACACTTTAACTTAAGACTTCTGCCCTCCATATCTGTGAGAGAATACATTTCTGCTCTTTTATAACACCAAAGTTGTGGTAATTTGTTGTGGCAGCCTTAGGAAACTAATACAGGTGTACGTTTGATACTAATTGCAGGTTTTGAACTCCTTAACCTGTTAGTCTATGTCTATTCCGTATTTACAGATAAGATCTTTTATTTGAAGTATATTAAAGACTGAATATCTGTCACTAAAAACAAACAAAAACTCAACCTATTAAGAGGCACAAATTGGTAGTTATAAAATAGTCACAAGGATGTAAAGTACAGCATAGGGAATGTAGTCAATAATATTACTATTGTAATAATTACATGTGGTGCCAGGTTGGCTACTTGAGATATTGCAGAGATCACTGTGGAAAGTATACTGTTGTCTAACCACTGTGCTGTACACCTGAAACAATACAAAATAACACTGCATATAAGCTGTAATTGAAAAACAAAATTATAAAAAACAACCATATATACTTAATATTCTATTTTTCTCACAAGGTTACTGTTTTGGCTTTATTTTTCTACCATAGATATGGCTGGTGGTTATTCATCTTCCATGCTTGATGCAATCAGAAAAGCAATGATGGTTTCCAATACTCTTTTAATTAATAAGATAAATGCAAAAGGCCTCACCCTTGAAGAGGCATTCAGACTCGCTACTCTTGGAGGCAGCCAAGGTAATGACTTTTTTTTTTCTCTAATAATGTACAACGATGCCGATCTGTGTCCTTGGATGCACTATGAAGGAGCATGATAATGGCATCAGCAGGCATCCAGTATTCATGACTGTTGTAGCTCACATAGCTTACCCAAAACTGAGCAAGTCAAGTACATGTTCAAGCATGTAGTGGAGGAATAATTGTTTCAGCAAGCTCTCTGTCTTTGGCAGAAGAGATGTTTAATACACAGTTACCATATTAATTATTTTAATGGATATTTTCATTGGCCAAATACATACAAACAAATTCTTTAAAATAACCAGTTTTTCCATCGAGTCAAGTAACACTCTCTGTTGGCCTGAATGAAGATGAGGATAATAACGCAAATGGTAAAAATAATAGCCAGTAGCTCTTACCATATGATAGGCACTATGCAATATGCTTTATATATATTTTTATTTACCTCATAACCACTGCTATAAATTCTATTTTATCAGCAAGGCACCTGATAGTAGCTTACACAGCTGTCAAGTGAGAGTGCTATGATCTGAATCCAAAATCTGATGCCAGAGTGAATGTCCTTACCTTTCTGCTGTGATATTTTCATGTATAAATTCCAACTTAGAGTATGCACTTTGTTTATATAATTAAGTACATTAATTACCGAAGTCCCTTTAAGTGGAAAAAGGTGTCAAAATATAGTTGTTTGATATGCAAATATTGTTCATCGGCTTTTCCCAGTTCTCAATGTAACTGAATATTCATGGAAAAAGAAATCAGTAATTATATTGCTTTCAGTCACCTTAGTATTATGGTGTAATCTTGGTGAATAATAGTGAACATAGCATGAAATCTTAGGTAGTTGGTGAGAAATAAAATCATACCTATAGAGACAGATATAGATATACATGTGGATTTATGATAAATACCCTGAATCTTAAAAAATGGAGAGCGATGGAGACCAAGAATATCCTGGGATAAGAAACTTCTTGGCTTTTCTTTGAATGTTCTCAGCTATGATGAATGCCATAAAGACCTCTTTTTTCATTTTGGAGAGAGAGAGGAGGGAAGGGAGAGAAAGAGGGTGGGGGGGGGAGGGAGAGAGAGAGAGAGAGAGAGAGAGAGAGAGAGATTTGTTGTTCCACTTATTTATGCCTTCATTAGTTGCTTCTTGTATGTACCTTGACCAGAGATCAAACCCATGACCTTGGCATATTGGGATGGTGCTCTAAGCAACTGAGCTACCTGGCCAGGGCTTAAATAACCTTTCAAGAAAATAAGTAGAGGTTCTGTTATTTGTATTTCCAAGACATAGGATTTCATGTGAGCTTCCACATTTTACATCACCATTCTTTCCACAAATGTGATGCACCCCAGCCCCACCCCCCCTGTGTTTGTGCATTTGAGTTCAAGCAATTGGCCAACCATCTTATATTCCTCATGCAAAAGAGTTGTATTTAAATAGTGCTTTTTTCCTTTTCTTTTCTTTTCTTTTTTTTAAATTCTAAGCTCTCTGTGAGTTACTTCATCAGGATTCTTTGTCTGATCAAGCTGGCAGCATGGGGTACTTACCAAATCATTTCTACTTTGTATAGCTTTCAAATCTATTTTCTGGGCTGCTGGGTTTACTGTTATGGAATTTCTTCTCCTTAACTAATGTCTCTTTAAGAGTCTGAGTGAAATGAGATGAATGGATCCCTATTTCAAGTGTGGCCTCTACCCAGCTTGCCATGACCTTTATATTCAAGATGTGCTTAAATGACCTTCACAGAGCTCCAAACGTTTGCTCCAAAGGCACCAAAACTGTGTTTCCTGAAATGCATTGGATTTGCTTGCCAGCCCAGCTGGGCCTTGCTGCAGTAATTTGAATTTAGATCAATGTACGAATTCACCAAAAGCATTGGTCTCTCTTTCAGTTAGTGCATACCCGAACTTCCCAGGTTCTAACAAATAGCTCACATAGTTTATATATTATCAAACTCTGGCAAATGAACCTAATTATCTGGTCTATTAAATACACAACAATTTCATGTTGAATACAGCCATTAAAAACTTATATTTTTCACATTCCTTTGTCAAGGGAAAGTGGGTGGAGGAGAGCATTTCCAATGATTTTCTATTACATTCAGTCCTTCACCACACAGTTAGTAGAAGTCACCTAACAGCTTTTAATATTTCCAATTATTTGTGAACCCCTGTCTTCCTATAAAAATTTTTTAGCTAAAAATCTTTTTTTTCTGAGAATAAAAGTTTCCTTTTAAATAACCTTTTAAGAATAGTAGGATTTCTAAGTCAGTGATTAAAGCATTGCCAAAAGTCTTCTGCCTAGCCGTACACGGAAATATAATGTACCAGATATCGTCTATCAGGAATATGCCATCCAATGTTTTCACATTGGACTATGCCCTGACTGTGATAGAATACAACAGACACATGTAAAAATTCAAATAAATAATACTGCACTCCAGTTGACCCCCCTTTTATACATGCTTCCTTTTGGTACCTCATTGTATACCTTACTCAAATTACAGGCTTTACTGAGCTCAAGATTCAATAACTTCATTGACCAGGAAAACCAACTACCCCCATCTTTGGAAACTAAATCATATTAATGAAAGAGATGTTCTTTTTTGGCATCTAATACTCATGGAACATAAATTTTAGCTATGAGATGGATCAAATCAATAGACATTATTGACCTATGTTCTATTTTAGGAAACCGTCCTTCGCTGGCAACCAGAAAAAAATCTTTGAGGTTGCAAAGAAATCGATCTGCTTTCAAAAGGATTAGACTTCTAAGTTATGAGCATCTATTTACTTTCAGAAGGGATATTCCAAAGATTTAAACTAAGGAACTTACAATGGATATGCTTGCGTTGGCAAATGTGCAAAAAGATAAATTTTTTTTTTATTTATTTGAGGTTCATTTCATGGCCATGAAAATAGATCTTCTCAGCTATTTCAAAGAACAAAAAGGACAAGGAAAGGAGTTGGAATGTTGAGGGAAGGGGAAACTAGGAGGGAAAAAATGGAAGATACTTTACCAATTGCCATGTTTCTTGGAGGGATGAATGAAAGTCATAGACCAGTTGGACTGTGAAGTGTGCTGAGCTGAAAAATAGAGAGACAGCATCAGAATTATGATCATTATGATGAAGGGAACTGTTTTTATTCTCAGATTTTGCTTTCCCTTTGCTTACTCTGCTTTCTGTAAGTTGAAGTCTTGTGACCTATCGGAACAGAATGCTTCACTATTAAGATACTAATTTCTTTCTAGTGACATGTTGGCAGACTCTGTCCTTGCAAATTGGGACATTGGCACAGCCTGATGACTCAAAATACTGACTGTTTATTAATTTATTCCACTCATAGCCCTGGGGCTGGATAGAGAGATTGGAAACTTTGAAGTGGGCAAGGAATTTGACGCCCTCTTGATCAATCCCAAAGCTTCTGACTCTCCCATTGATCTGTTTTATGGGGATTTAGTTGGTGATGTTTCTGAGGTAAGTAAAAAGAAAAAGAAAAAAAGTTAATCAAAAAGCACCTATTTCATGAAGTAATCACAGTAGCTTCCGTGTAGAAAACAAAATGGAAACAAACATTTTAAAGGAATGCAGGAGCATCTTAAAAGGGATGCTAGATTTTAAAAAGTTATAATACCATATGATCTCATTTATGTGTGGAATCTAATTAACAAAATAAACAAAATCAGACCAGAGACATGGATACATGGAACAGACTGACAGATCTCAGAGGGTCGGGGGGAGGGGGAGAACTGAATGAAAGGAGGGGAAGGGATTAGCCAAAGAACATATAACCTGTGGACACAGACAGTAGTGTGGTGATGTCCAGAGGGAAGAGGGGTTGGAGGCTGGGTGGAGCTGGGCGAAGGAGGGGAAAATGAAGACATCTGTAATAGTGCCCATAATAAAAATAAAGAAAAAATAAGGTACAATTTCATGACAATAATGTTAGCAATAATGGTAGGAACAGAATATTTATATTTTGAATATATTTGTATACTTGATTGTGTTGGTTCTAAGAAGCCATAACATAGCTAGCACTTAGTGAATGCACTTGCTAGGTGGCATGACATTAAGCACTTTCGCACATATTTTTTTTGTTCAACAGAACAACTCTTATGAGAAGCAGGTACTATTGATATTGCCATGTCATTTGTGGGGCAGTGAGACTTAAGAGAGGCTAAGTGATTTACCTAAAGGACTCATGGCTAGTAATTAGTAATTAGCAGACAGAGTTGGGATTCCAACCCAGGACTTTATGACTTCCAGAGCCTGGACTCTTGACCACAATGCTACACTGATTTTCTTAACTATAAGAAAATAAGTTTTATTATTTTGTTCCTCTTGTTATAAAATGTTTCCCTATGTTAAAATGAAAAGGTTCTCCTTACTTTAATAATAATTTAAGACGTTGATTTATTCTAAAAAACTTAACTACCATTTATAAATAGATCCATTTATGAAAATAAACATGTAAATATAACATTTTGAGGTTTTTTAGAAGAAGGATGCTGGATATTTGAGGTTGATTATTTGTTATTTTCGTATTATTTTTTTACTTCTTTATTAGAGTGGATTTCTGGGAATAGGGCTCATTCCTATTCATTCAGTCATTTTTCTGATACACCTCTTAAAATATTTATGTCATTTTATTAAGTTAATTTAATTTATGTAATACTTTTCTTCTAAAGATTTCAAGGTTATATACCAAGGACTTTTAGGCAATAGATAAACATTTGTTAATAGCCAGTATTTTTCTAAGTAAGAGGCTATTTCTTTTTCATTAATAAAGTAGTTTTACCATTGAGTAATTAATTTACATTTCTGGGTTTTCCCAACCCACTATTGGCTGTGAATTTACTTTTCTAAATGCACAAAATAATTCTTATTATTATCTTTATTTTCCATTTTAGGCTATTATCCAGAAGTTCCTCTATCTAGGTAGGTGGACATATGTCTCTATGCTAAATCAAATCTTCCTTTGTCTCTTTCTTGGGTATGACTTGCTGCATTTGATACCACATGTTAAACTCTATGTGTGATCATTTGCTTTGATTCGTTTTTAAAACATTCTTTAGCGTAGAGCCCGCTTGTGGCACAACATTTCAAAGGACGACTTGAAATCTGCACACCCTTCTAGACCCCCAGGTCCCCACCTCCTGTGCTTGTTTTCCACCCCCAGGCCACCCCGCCATGTATTCGTGAGGGGGACGTGGTGGTATTTCGCAGCACAGGCCTCTTTGCGGACTCACATTCTGTTGTATTCACTGCGGGAGAGAAATAAAGGGTAGAGGATGCTACTCTGCCTCCCACGGGGCTGAGTGAACTCTGAGTCTTGAGTGAACTTGAGATAGACACGTGCTATATTTCTCGTGGAGCTCCGTTTTCACAGGTCCTTCATCTCACCAAGCTGAGTGTGATCCTGGGGTGTAAAGATAAGTATTTCCTTTAATTTGAGGCCAGAAAGGCAAACCACTCACTTTGGCTGAAAGGACAGCGGTGGGGGTCAATTCAACTTTATGTGATTTCTGCATTAAGTGCAGAATTCAGATCCCAATCCTCAAATTAGGTGCAGCATCTTCTATTGGTTATGTCCCCCGTCCTTATTTTAAACAATCTGAGAGGAAAAAAAGGCAGCTTTTCGTATGTTCTGTCTTAGAAGTGTGTTTTGCTTTTAAATCTCTCCCAGGGGTAATTAAACTACTTATCGACACAAAAGCCTTCTAAATGATTTCCTGATTTTTCTTTCAGGAGATGACCGAAATATTGAGGAGGTTTATGTGGGCGGAAAGCTAGTGGTTCCCTTTTCAAGCTCGGTCTAAGACCCTCGGCATCTGCGAGTTTTCCTGGATAACGTGGTTCTGCGCCTCCCTTGTGACCAGACGGGGTTAGAAAGTCAAAACATAGTACCTTGTTCTTGGGATGATTATCTCTTTGTGTGTCTACTTATAGTACTCACTTGACAAATCGAAGGAGGTTGCACTAATTTTCAATTCTCTGGTCAGGGGGATTCAAAATTTCTCCTTTTGAGCTGTTCAGATTTACTTTGAGCTTAAACATAAGAGAATGTTATTACTAGTGCTGTTCTTATGAGATTTAAGTAAAATCTATTTCATATTTGGAAATGTGAAGAGGAAAGGTATTCCTATTATGTTAGATATTTTGAGCTAGTAAGTGTGAAAATTAGATATGGAAAATGAACCAGTGAGGATATTTTTATGAGGGAGAAAAAGACTACAAACAAACATTGGAAAAATCACTTCAGATTGTTTGCAAATTATATACTGAGCTTACTAATTTAAAAAGCGACGTTGTTGAGTTTTAAAACATGTCTCCAGATTGACTTTGTGTCCTGGAAGTTTGCAAATAATGGAATTTGTATTTCAGAGATTTGTTATTGTTGTGCTTTGCCTTCTTTGGGGATGAATTGTCAGAAATTGAATGCCACATGCTTTCTTAATATAGTTCTGTGCTTCAAAGTGTTTGACAGAAATTGGATCTTTAAATTCTCTTAGGAATATTATTCATGTAACCACATGGCATAAATAGTTGTATGTTTGTGTACTTTAAATCACATTAATGTATAACTGCGTGATGCCATTATTCGGTGTTATTAGGAAAGAAACAAAGTCCATACTCCACCGTTGTGTAGACCGAAGTCTTTATAAACTGGAGCGAGTGCTGGGCATTCAGAAGCTGTCCATACTAAAAGGAAACATTTCATTATAATGACTTATTCTCCCCGAGAACTAAGCTGTAGTCACTGGCAATTTCATACTTAGATCAATCTGTTAAAACTTTCAAATGAAGGACAAATCTTATTAAAAGAAATATTAAAACCTGCATATTGAAAGCACTCTATTTTTCAATTTTATCCTGTTGTCTTTTTAATTGCTAATAATTTTAGGGCATTAGAATTTTAGTGTAATGAAATATATATAGACATCTCACCATTTGTGTTAGTAGGATTTAATCTGTACTAGACATCTAGAAACATTAAACAAAGAGTATTTTTACGCTTCCTGACTAGTGCTCTTTCCCATAACCTAGGATTAAAAACAAATTATAACTATGATAAATCCTTAAGAAATATTGATGTGAATGTTATTTAAATATTATATTTTTCTTACTTGATTCTAAGTAACATAAACTAAGAAGGAAAAGGAGTAGATTTTCTTAATATTTCATAACACTCCTACCTAGGGCTTAGGTTTGACCTCTTATCATTATCCTATAGTTGAGAACTTTATGTTATGTAGCTAACTCCATGTAAACAGAACTAAGAATGAAATTCTCCTTCTTGTACAATAATTTTTATTCTTACCTAATCATGCTAATTCAGCAATAATTTACTCAGTTTTTTTTTTTTCCTGCTGGAATTAGATTTGATTACGTATAACTACATCTATTGAAGAAACAAATTTTTGCTCGTATTTTTTTTAATGACAGAGTGTTTTAGGATATTAAGTAACTCAGTAAATCTAACTTCTAGTCTTAGTAGCTGTGTGTCCAGAATTCCTAATTCCTGAGCCAAGTCAGAGATGACCCACCAAATTTCTCCCCATTTCTCTGCAGTGCCAGCCTGTGTTTTCTGCTCGCTTTCTCAACTCGTGCAAAAAGAATTCCGTTTCCTGGTATCTAACCCACATAAGTAGGCTTAAGAATTTGGAGGAGTTGTTCAAGTGCCACTGATAGGCAGCAACTGCCTCCAACCTTTGCAAGATCAATAATTTTACCTTCCTTCGGGGTGTACATTTTAAGGCTGAACATCAGTTTTCATTTAGATTTCGGATTCATATGCAGTAAATTTAAATAAGTATAGCATCAGAAACAGGAAGAATGGCCATATACAACAACCACTCTGTCAAATGTTAAATTTAGCCCTGAGAATATGTTAAAAGTTGAATATCTTTTCTAATAAAAATAGTGTGTTGAAATGTTTACATGTGCTTTGATCTTCCCGAAGCACTTAGAACTAATGTGCTTTATTCTCCCAGTGTCGAGTTCCTGAATGTTGCATGTGCTTTTTGCAGTACTATGGGCGTTAGCCGTACATGAGCCCAGATGTTCTGCACTTTGAAATGTTGCCTTTGCCTAACGTGGGTTGTCTAGGATCCTGAATTGTGGAGAGGCAGTATTCCAAACCAAATGTATTTGTCACTTGGTGTTTGAATATTTTGCTCTCTGACAGGTAAGAAAGAATGAAAACTTCTAATCAGAGCACTTGACCTTGCACTATTTTGCCTCAGCTTTCATGGTATTTTTAATGGAATAACTTTTACCAGGCCCAAATTCATTCAGTACGATTGACTGTCATACATTTAAAAAATATTTTTGCAACCAGAACAAAAAAGCAGGCTAATCAGCTAAGATAGATTTAATTTTCCAGAGGAGAGTGAAACACAGGATGCGGGCCTGCGAGGATGTCTTAGTTACTGTGAACCGAGACCAAGCAGGCTCTGCTCTCGCATTCTCCCAAGGTCCCTGATTCCATTGCGAAAGGTTTGAGGATCTAAGAGAATATCTTTGAACAATCTCCCTTTATTCCAGGAGGAGGTCTTTCTAATTTGATATTGTGAGCATCGAAACCTATCGATTTCACTTTCCTGCGAAAGTGAAGCATCGAAACCTTTCTTTTTCACTTTCCTGCGAATTCTGCACGTAAGAAAGGGAAGCTGTGGGAAAGCCCCCGCTAGGCCTAGCTGATTTGGAAGTGCGCACTTGAATATCCCTGTTGGCAGCTACAGCTGAGATGGCGGAGAGGAAAACAATGGGTGTGAGATCCAGCAACATATTTTGAATCTTCACTCTTTTCCAAAATCTTCCTACTTTTAATCTTATCTCAGAACCAGACATACGGAAAGCCTTAAAGGCAAGCTGGAAGGCACGTTGTTATCAGTTAACATGGAAGAAATCCAGAATCAGATGCTTCTGCAGCCTTCTGGACATCTTTTCATTGTCCATATTTTAAAGTTGAGGATGATACCAGAAACACTGACATGTTTTAAAAGGGTGTGTCCTGAGTTATCAAAAGGCGAACGAAGAAATGTGTCAAGGGCAATGTCTTGACGTAGCTTTTAAATGGTGTGGATTATGGTGAATTTTTAAGTTTTTGTTTTTTTGTTTTTTTCCCTGAAGGCTTACAAGAGACATTTGCAATTTCTGATTGACCTAGCCAGTTTAGGTCCAACTTTGAGCCCTGACACACTTTGATGTCTCTGAAGGCAAAGCACAGAACAAGGGGCACAAATGACTGGACACTGTCGGGAAGCCGGGCGTCGGCCCCCACTCAGGTTTTCATGGCCTGGCTCTCCGTCCTTTTTCTCCCACAGCTTTGAGTGTGAGAGAGCAAGCGCGGAGGACTTAGTTCTGGTCCAAACTTAATGAAATGCTACAGTCGAACAGGCCAGTGATGAAGTTAAATTTAAATTCCAAGGTGGCTTTCTCAGTCCTCGGGATTCAAGTGACTGAGTACCAGGTGTTCGTTATGTGGCAGTAACTCACCTGTCCGTTTCCTATTCAAAGCCTGTCAGAAAGCATTCTTTATTGAAAACCACTTCATATTGTTGTCAAATGCCTGATTGCTACTCTGAAGAAAAAATAAATATATATATATGTATGTATTCATGGAGACGTTTCTCCCAATATTTGTATGGTTTGCTTATTGTTTATGTGCAGAGTGAGCTCCTTTGTGCTTTAGAAAAAAATAAATGAGATTTTGTGTTTGATTACTTTTTATTGTTGTGAGTTCTATCAGTGTGAAAGAAGGGGATTAATCTTACAATGTTTTTCTTTTTTTAACATGGATTAAAAAAAAAGAGAAACAGAATAGAATATTTAGCTGTGGGCCAACATGTATTTTCCAGCATAGCATAATCACTACAAATAGCTTTTTAAAATTGAGCTATGATGTTCAGCCCTTTAGAATCAGATTGCTATGGGTTTTGATTTCAGATATATATATATATATATATATATATATATATATATATGCCACAGCCCAGAGTGAGAATGTACTTGGATATTAAGAATTAGTTCACGCATACATATGTACATGTATATTTAAAACAGAAGTCTCAAAAATAATACTTTTCCTATCTGTGATGCCCTGGGCTATGTTCTATGCTATTTTAGTCTGTTCTGTTTTATTTTATTTTATTTTATTGTTTAATTATTCTTGGTTTCTCCAACCAGCATAAAAGCAATTTCCAGTTTCTTTTGAGCTGTATGCTTTAAGTCCCCATGACTCCACTCTGTGATTTGGGCCTGGCGTGAACGCCTGCCTTGGAGTCATGAGGACTGAGTCAAATAGCCCAGCGCTTCAGAGAGCACCAGGGGCCGCGTGAGTGACCGCTAGACAGTAGTTATTTTTTAAATGAAAACAGGCTGAAAAGAAACAAACATAATTTTAAATGGATTTTTATCAATTTTTTAGAATCCAAATCAAGCGATGTTACAGATCTCTCTGTACATAGAAAATATTCTATAAGGAATAAGTCTGATTTTTTTGGCACTATTATACTTGTTTTTATTTGTTCATAAAGCATAAGAGAGTAGTAGATTTAGTCTATAAATTCACTCTTAATGTTCTGAGCAACCTACTAAACATTTTTTTTCTTCCTAAAGAACAACTTAGTTAAAATACCCAGAAGAGAATTTTTATGTGCATAATCTTGTAAAATGTGGACCTAATTTACATATTGTAGGTACTGCGAGTTCTGCCATAGGTAATTAATAGGCACATGCAAATTATTGTGTAGTTAGTACTTAAATTCAGAATTTAAATAAAATAAAGTCTAGACATAAAATAAATACCTGCCAGACGCAAAACAGGGCCTGTGGTAGGGTGTTTTAAGGCTCCATGAGGCCACTCAGTTAAAGACACAGGACCCACAAGCAGTTGTAACAAGAAGAACAGGGCTCTCTGTGTGTGTGTGTGTGTGTGTGTGTTTTAATCTTGTTTTAAAATGGAATAAGGGAAGTATTCTGTGCTTTAACATGATAGAACATTAAAATGTAGTTAATTTTTTTCACTAATTCACACTCATTCACTTTTACCATCAAGCCTGCCTACAGCATCATGGTAAAATTATATTAAATTGGCCACACTTCTATATTTTTGTGTTTCTATATTAGTTGAGTCCATATTTTGTGTGGAAAGGAAGATAGGTTGCTTAAAAAGCATTCTCTATAGCAAAACGTTTGTTGGGAAATTTTTCAGTGTAAGTCAGAAAAAATTTAGTTTTTGCTTCAACATAAAGAGTGATAAAATATGAACAGTTGGTGTGGAGTTTTTCTCAGGCCACTTGGACCACCTTTAGTTGCCTAGTTTCTGCCTATCCCTAGAGGAGATTAAGCAAACATCAGTTCCCGCATTTGTAGAAAGACAGTTCAAAGTCAAAGTAGTAAAATCTAATGTAAGAGAAATAAAGGCCCTAGATAGATTATCCTTTAATCACATGACGAGAAGTTCTCGTACACTTGCTTGAAAGCAAAGCTTGCTCGTAGCTTTGCTGTGAAATTAATTTCTGCCCTTTTAATCTTGGGCAGTGTCTCCACATCGGACTTTTGTTTCACAGCTGTTAAATAAAGCCACACTCCCAAAATGAGTACCCCAAGGGAGAGTTTTACTCTTGTTTTGTTTTGTTTTCATTTCCAAATTTGCTTCCTGGGGCACTTGAAAGACTTTAAACAGCTTCGGTGTTTTGTTTTTCTTTTTCTTCCTGAAACAGTTGATGCCATCCGCACCTGAAGTCAGGAACAAAGGCTGGGATTTCTTTGTGGTTAGAAAGTACTCTAAAAACCTGGACAGAAGCACATAAACAGATGAAGATGCAAGGGGCTTTTGTTATTTCAAAGGATGAATTAAGAGGCTCAGAAAAAGCAGTGCATACACTTCTTTCAACTCATGAACACTTTAATCCTGGCAGAAGTATGAAAGAGGAATCAGTTTTGGCAAATTATGTATTCTGGATTAATTTATGTAACTACAACAAACCTTTCAGCATCATAATCATGTCCTGGCTCAATGCAGTGGTATGCTCAGAATCCAGTCAATCACACATTTGTGAATAATGGGTATAGTATTTATGAGAAAGGTAGTATGGGTGTGAAAGAGAAGCCATGGACTTTAGGTTGTTTGTAGTTGTTGTTATTTTAAGTTCAATGATAGATTTTATTTTTGATGTCCAGGACAACTGTGCAGTCTCTTTCGAGTGGGTTATTTATGGAAACTTAGAGGAGGGAAAAACACCATTATGTAGAAACATGCACAAAATCATGTTCTCTATAAAATTACCACCCAAATAAAATAGAAGTCAACATAAACTCAAACAAAATCTTCATTTAATATCATTCGTGATACTTTAGACCATTTAACATGGCATAAATAATTCTCATAGAAATCTCAATTAATCAATCAGGTTGCCCTGAAATGTAGATAGTTACTCTTTTATGCTTTTCATGTATTGGTAAAATTAAATACTTGAAATTAATTAATTGCTTTTTTAAAAAGATAAAAACCTATATATGCAGAAAGCATAAATTATAGCCTATTAGGTAATTTTAATTTACTAATAATCATGAGATTGGTGAATTTTAAACCATGGTCACTCAAGTGATACTTTATTAAGTCACACTAGATACCAGGCACAGGCCAGTTTTGATGGTTAAAAAGAACATTCATCCTTTGAGAAACTCAGGGTGGGGTGGTAGGTGAGGGGGCTATTCAGACAAATCGCTATATTAGGTTCATGCAGACGCATGGAAACCTAAGGGGGCTCAGAAGGGAAAGCTGAGGTGTGTTGGGCATTTTGTGAATGGGAAGAACACAGGGCAAAGGATAGTGGTGCATGTTTCTCGGAGGAAGTGACATCTAAGCTGAGAATAACAGGAATCTATTTTCCACGTGAAGACCCTCAAAAAGGTTCTCTAAACAGCATTTGGCATGAGCAACAGCATTCAGCATAAAGAACTTGACCTCCGAAAGAGGTAAGATAAGGATGAAGTGGACTAATCCAGGGACCATAGGGTCACTGGGAGTATTGATTCAAAGTCTGGACTTGAGCCCATTGATCTGTACTATGAACAAATACCTTGGTAAGGCCCAAGGTAGGTTATAGTGAAGAGGACCATCCTGGTGATGACAATGGATAGGTGTGATCATCGGTGTGAGCTGCTGAAGAGAGAAGACATGCACTGGCTAAGTCCAGAAACTGTGAGCCTCGTGTGCAACATGGTCCATTTACCTGTGCATGGGGCAGACAGCTCCTTAGCAACACTGCACGGCTTCACCCCAGCTGGTGGGGAAAGTGGTGCCGGCAGCCATGTTCCTGCCACAAGAGGAAACCTGAGAGGATGAACCTTGCCGATAAGCACTGAGGGGCCTTTTTCTGGCTCTGAGACTAGAGATAAACAGGAGCTCTTGGGCAGGATGACTCCCTGATCTGCATGGAGATCCCAAGCCTGCCTACTGCTCTGTCACTTTATAAGCTGCCTCAATAGCCTATGTTGACGTAAGCTACTGTGAGCTTTGTTTCTGTCACTCGCAAATCAAGGGGCCGCACTGAAATCCCCTCTAGGCTTCCCACCATCCCCTACGGTGGATAAATTCTTTAGAAACAGATTTTTAGAAATTGTTTTTTTCCCCCGTATATAAGTGAATGAATGACAAAGAAACAACAATCACTTCACCAGGCATTTGGCCACCTCCTCACCCCAAGCCTTCTTAGAGGCTCTGTCCGCCACATCCACAGGGGACCTGTGGCCTGACCTGGCACCCCCACCCCACCCCACCCAGCGCCCTCTACTCACCATTCTCTTGTTTCCCTTCAGCAGAGGTGCTGGGGACGAATGGCAGAGTCCCAGGACATACTGGGAGAGTGAGATGTTGTTTAAACAAGAAGATGTACACTGGTTATATAAGAAAATGTCCATGTGTTCAGAAAATACAGGCAAAAGCATTTAAAGTGTCATCTTGTCCCCACCTTGTGTCTGCCAAGCAATTTTTCAGCCTCTGCTTGGATACCTCCATTGATAGGAACTTATTTTAAGCAGCTCTTTTTATTCTAGCACAACATAGATCATTAGAAAATTATTAATTAAGGTATAGTGTAAATACAATTATTTTAGGGAACTTGGAAAAGAACAACAAAAAGTGTCCAAAGTAAGTAGACAGAAGAAAATAATAAAGGTCAGAGCAGAAATAAATGTAATAGAGTCTAAAAATATGATACAAAAGGTCAATAAATCCAAGAACTGATCCTTTGAAAAGATAAGCAAGATTGACAAATCTTTAACCAGACTCATCAAGAAAGAAAAAGAGGAAGGATCCAAATAAACAATCATTTCAAAGTGCATAAAACTGGTCTTTTGGCACAAGATATGATATTGTCATTTTTGGAGTACCAGGTGAGATCGCAAGCAATCCAAGGCGGAGAGAATGTTTAACCATCACACCACCTAGTGGCCAAAGGTTAAACAGACGGCTCTGGGAAGTAACCAGTCTCTCCGAAAGGGCTAAGTCACAGCGGAAATGAGAGTCTACACTCATTCTGACAGTCAGCAGAACAGAAGTTTATAATTTTCATTAAAGTCCAAAACAACACAAGAAAATTTTGGTGGTGTGACATTTTTCCAACAGGAAGATGGACATATTTTTTCCTATGCAAGGAAATTAATAAATAATTTCTTAGTTTGAATTTAGACACTATAACAGACCAGGTTAAAGAAAATTGTATTCTCAATGCCAAAAAAAAAAAAAAAGTCGTTCACTTACTGTCCCTAGTGAAGACAAATTCACAAGAAAAAAATTAAACAAAATTATGAAATTCTAAATGGCTTGCTTGAGTCACTCCAGTTCTTAGAAGATTTGTCTATCAAAAAGGAATGTTTGGAGATACTGCAAAATGATCAATTGCCATGAGCATATTAAATTTGACCTAAGAGGTAAGAATGTAATGCAAAATGTTTTACAGATCACCAAATATAAAATTTAATAACACTGCTTATAGTTTGGTTAATTATTTTAGATTCCTTAGGAATACAGGAATGATTCAAACTATAAAGCTTGTGCTAGCTTATGCAAACCAACCACCAGTTAACAAGCATCATCCCCCTTCCAGGATTTTATAATCAAGTAAAATCATCAGCAGGGAAATTGGGAAGATGGTGTTGACACTACCCTATGAAGGACATTGAGAGTCAAGGCTTAGAAACCGAGGGTCTCAGGTTTGGAAGAGCACACTAAACGTCCTCGTACCTGACAGTTGGCTGATGCTTGAATTTTTCCTTCAGCATTTCCGGCAATGAATGTCAAGCCTTGTTTAAGCCCGAAGAGTGAAGGGGGAGCTCAAGGATATGTCCCAAAACTCTTTCCATTCGTGGACTGTCAAGTTGGAAAGTCCTCTCTTGGTAGCCTTTACAAAAACAAGGGTACCCATCTGCATGTGACATTCTTCACATATTTGAAGATAGCTACTATGTCCCACCAAAGTATTTTTGTCCAAGTGAAGCATCCCCAGGTCTTCACATTACACTGTTTTTCCTCTTTTCATCATTAAGACCTCTTCTGCCTGAATAATATACAGATTATCTATTACCCCTTTAAATATCATGTCATGAATTAAAGGTAGGTTTTTAGACTAGGGAAGGCAATGAAGACAAGCGGCAAATATCAATGCCTGCTTTCTAGACCAACATTTCTTAAACTACGTTCCCCAGAACACAGGTTCTGGGAGATGCTTCATGAAAAAAACATGTTTGTGTAGCCAAATAAGTTTGGGAAATATTGCTTCCTTTATCCATATCCTTCTTCCCCCAAAGATTTGCTATTTATAGTAGCCTATGACTGATCCTTTAACACAGTTGAAAATTTATTCTATGTCCTAATAATTTTGTCTAGCTTTGTTTACTCACTGTTTCCAAAATTATTAGTCCACAGAACCACCTTCCAGTTATTTTTCTCCAAAAATATTAATATTTTAATTAATATATTGGGACTTTTAGGAATTCTTTTTCCATACAGTACTTCAATCCATGGAGGCTATAATCACCTTTTGTTATTAATTATATAACACTGTAAAGTCATAGTGAGGTTTACTATCCACCTACACTTTTCATTCTTTTGCGCTTTGCTCTGCTAAGTCATGTATCTTCTCATCCTCAATTTTTTCCATTAGAAGTTTTAGATGCAGCTGTTGGACTTTTCCTCTAACCCTACTGAACCACATGGCATTAGAGCCAGTCCATCCTTTCAATCCGTTAAAGTCTTTGTATCCGGAATTTACTATACCCACCAGTTTTGCACCATCTTCAAGTTGGATGAACTATAGCAGGCAGTCATCAAAGGTTTTCCCATGCCTTATCTTTACAATAACCTTGTTATGAGGTGATGACCTTGAAAGTGATGATGAAGGAGAGTCAGCCAATATTAATCCCATTTATAGAGAGAAAAAAATCCGGTGGCCAAGCCAGTCTCCAAAGATGAATTTCAGTGAGCCTTGCCTCCCAGCACTCGAGGCTTTGTGTAGCCCTCTTGCACAGTCCTCTGGGCCGTGACTCACTTTGATCAACAGAATGCAGCAGAGGTGAGGCTGTGCTGGTTCTGTGCGTACGCCTGGAAATGCTGCCTTTGCACTCTCAGAAACGCTAAGCCACAAGAAGTCTGGCTGAACAGAACTATTAAACAGACCAGGAGGAATGACCACCTAGAGGGCACATGGAGATGAAGAAATTCTCAAACTGGAGAGACAGACAGACACTCAAATTTTCCAGCATCTTAACTGAGCCCGGCCTCCCATTCATCTCTGCGAGATGCCATATATGTTAACAAACTACCTGGGGTGTTCTAGCCCAGTTGAGTCTCCAGGTGAGCGCAGCTCCAAATGACATCACATGGATTGTCAGCCCAGCTGAGCCCCATTAACCCACAGACTCATAAGAAAACATAACATGGTAGTTGTTTTAAGCCACTCTGTTTTGAGATGTATTTTCCAGTGCAATACATAATTCAAATAGACAAGTATGTACGGTGTTATGGCAGATAGTTAATTACCTCTCTACTTCAAATTCACTGTGAAAAAGTAACTGGGCCCTTTCAATACACATTCTTCCTTTGTCTGGCACGACTCTAAACTTCTCAGTAGAGGGCGCTAGAGAGACATTGCAAGAGAACGGGTTCTGGGGCTTTTCACTGGGTTCTGAGAGAACCACTTTCCACCCATTGCTAGATGCCAGTGGGACACAGCTTTCCCCACATTTGGGCACCACATGTCTTCTCTAGCTCTTCACTCGGGCCCTGGTGGTGCGACTGGCTGTCCCAGAAAGTGCAGACCTGCACTCCAGCCTAACTTGCTTCTCCCCAGGTGCTAATGGTCCCACAGCTAATACAGCTAGTACTGAATGTATGTATTTGCTTACTTTGAGGAAGCAGGGCCAGCATAGAGGTCACTGAGTTTTATTTTACATGTTTTTTTATCGTTTGAACTGCTGGTTGGCAGCAATGAATACCCTATCATTTGGGCCTCAAACCAATCCAAAATTTCAGGGCTTTTCTTTGGTTTGTAACTGACACATTTCTGTAGCTTTCTGTTTTTATGATTACCTATAAGCTGTTGATTAGAGGTCATACACAAATCATCCATGTCCCACTGCTAATCAGATATGAACATAATCCTTCAAACATACTAATTTAACAGTAGAACGAATGGGAAGTGACACTTCCCAATGTTTCTGTCATTGTGCTCCCCTGGAAAGGAAGAACAATTAGGGTAGCTAGGACCAAAGGTCTCTCGCCCAACCTAAATAGACCACAGTTTGAAAGTTTGATATTTAATTGTCCACGTTGATCATGACTCATTTTTGCCCTTTGAGGCAAATCGTTCAGCTGATAATAAATTTGACTGAGGTCCTCCTGTCTATGAAACAATGACATGATCACAATACTAAATCATGATGTGAATGAGGCAGAATCAGAAAGTATACTGTGTGCAAAAAATGCAAATTACAGCACATCTGAGGTTTTATTCATTTGGGATATAGCCTAACGCTAAACCCAGAAAATGAACGAAACCTATAAAGTTGATTTGTCTCTGCAAATCTGAAAGTGTTTGACTAGATTTGTACAGACCTGACGAGTCATTAACGATGTCACTTTATCCAATTCTATGAATTTTGCAGGCATCTTGCTGTGAGAATAATTAAAAACAATGTCACCTCTTCTGCTGTCCTAAAATTACTGTTATCTTTAAGTCAATAAAAATGCTTTCATGTTCACTAATTTATATTTTCATTGATACATATACTAGTTGCTTATTATAATGGAAATTGTTCATTATACTAGAGGACTGATAGTCTTGGAAAGAATTTGTCTTTAGGGAATTAAAAACATGCTTGATCTGCTTATGTTTTAAGACTTCGAGGAGAGATCTGGGTTTGCCTAGAGATGTAGAAATTTACCACGTCTGGATCAAAAAGAGGCTGTGACATTTGTATTAATTAGGATGTGTTGTTGGAAGTAACAGAAACTGACCTGGACGAGTTTAAAAACACATCACAGAGGCTGGAGAATCAGGTTCAGGAATCAGGCACCATCAATATGAGCTATAAAAACAGTCTGTTCAAGGTACTGCTGACACTTCCAGCGACACCACCAGGTGCCATCGCTGTTGTGGAACACCATCAACGTGAATGGTTCTAAGTGCCCTTCAACTTTGGTTCCTGGGCCTCTGATGGCCACCCTGTGTCATGTGCCCCCACTTCTTCAAGGGGCATGAAGGTAGGGAGACTTCACCTTGAGTTTCCATGGTGAGCATCGGGGTACCACGTCCCACCGTCACCACACAGGGAGGAGTATTCCTGCATATAAAAAAGGGGGTTAGATATGGAGATGGTCTGGATAAAGATAAAAACTGGTTACAGTACTCATCTCTACGGTGCGGATTCTGACTTACCAGTCCCATTACAGTTCCTCTCATATCCTACAATGCCATTTTTGTTCCTCACATCAAATGTCCTGCCTCAGTTCCTTCTTCCTGCCCAAGCCCATCTTATTATTTTCCTTCAGCACTCTGCATCCACCAGTAGTTCTATCTCCCTACCACTACCATCTTCTTCCACTTTATGTTGTCTTGTTTCTCCTCAGGTCACAAGAGACACTCCTCACTGGTGTTTGAAGAAGGAAGAACCAGGATGGGAAGAGGGGGAGGCAGAAGGCACCTGCAAAGGAAAATTCTTGTTCTCCCAGAGGTGGTATATGTCCAGATACCCATGGTTAGAAATCCAGATGCATATGCTATACAAATGGGCCAATGATGAGGTCTGCATATTGTTCCCCATATTTAGGCTTTTGTAAAGCCTAAAGCCCGCCAGCACCACAAACTCAAATTCTTACATCCGATTGGTTTAAATATAATCCGAATAGGCGTATTTTTGGCAATCTAGAGCCTGCCTGCTTTGCATACCTCATGAAACTGTACACAACAACTACTAGCCATACATAAGATAAACTCCATAACTAAGGAAGACCCCAAAGTGCTGTTTCCCTTTGGAGCTCTCTGAGCCAGAGACTCCTCATCGTGCTGCTGTGTGGCATTGCCTAAACACATAGCCTCCGTCCCAATTTCCCTCTTCCCTGAGGCTTCCCCTTCTGGGTGGTGGTCCCCACACCACTGTCTCTGGAAGGTCTCCTGCTGTGAGGGACCTCCTCTCTCTTGCAGTCCTGTCCTGGAGCTTCCCAATAAGCAGGTTGTACAATACTGCCATCTCATGGTTCCTGGCTTTTCCTTCAATAGCCCCTAAATTCTCAAATATGCCACAGCACCTTATTTCACCCATGGTTCAGAACTTCTCCATGATTAGGACTAAGTTTCAGTTATACAAAGGGCTTCCATGAACTAATCAGGAAGCATAACCATCAGTAATAAGTAGGATGGGGGCTTCCAGTCAAGATGGCGGCATAGGTAAACATGGTTCACCTTCTTGCACAACCACATCAAAATTGTAACTAAATTATAGAACAACCATGACTTAGAACCATCAAAAATCGAATTGAATGAAAGTCTAACAACTATGGAATTAAAGAAACCACATTCAAACTGGTAGGAGGGGAGGAGATGTAGAACAAGCTGGTCCTACGCCCACGTGTGGTGGATAAAAATTGAGGAGGGGTATCTTGAGAATTAGGAGTCCCAGCCCCACACCAGGGCCCCCAGGTCAGGAATGTAAGTCCCCATATATTCTGGTTCCAAAAACCAGTGGGGACACAGTTGGTGAAAGAAACTTCTGGAATCCCAAGCAGTTCCTCTTAAAGAACCCACATGTGGACTCACCTACTCAGACTCACTCCCTCTGAGCTCTAGGACAGGGATAGCAGCTTGAAAGACACCAGTGGCATACAGGGAAGAAGAGAAGGGTCTGGCATTAAGGCGATTGCTGGGGGACTGCTATGTCCTAGACAGAAAAGCCATTTCCTCTTTCCTGAACCTCCCCCCACTCCCAGACCCTCAGAGCCAGCAGGCCGGTGCCCATATCTGAGACTACACAGTTTGCCCCGCCCTGGAGATGCCCTGAGGCTTTGACCCAACCAACTTACAAGCCCACCCAAGCTGTTAACAGGGACTTTTTCATATGAATAGCTGGTCTTGGCTCATGCTCCACAACTTCCTAAATCCTATCACATAAGGAACAACTGGCCTCAGTGAGCCCCCAGGCCCAACACCACTTGCTGGGTGTCTCCAGTCCCATCACTAGCAGCAGCCAGCCTAGATTCACAGAGTGGCTTTGCCTGGGAATCTCCAAGCCCAGTATAAATAGCAACAATCACAGATTTCATTATGGCCCAGGCAGGGTGACCACAGGCAAAACATGGGGAGGGATGCTGATCTTGGCCTGCATCACCTGGGAAACCCTAGAGTCTGCCCACCCAGTGGACAGCTATAGACCATGTTGGAGCACCACCACCCTGCCCCTGCACAGCTAATCCTCCATGGAGGGTGGAGGTTGGTGGTCAGTGGTCATAGCTAGTTCTTGCAGCTGACTGGCCTGGTGTGCTCCTCTTTGGGTCCAACTTGTTTGGGATTCTCTGTGCTTCCTGGATTTGTTTGTCTATTTCCTTCACCAAATTAAGGACATTTTCTTCCATTATTTTTTCAAATAAGTTTTCAATTACTTGCTCTTCCTCTTCTCCTACTGGCATCCCTATGATTCGGATGTTGACACTTTTGGAGATGTCCTAGAGTCTTCTTACTCTCTCTTCATTTTTTTGAATTCTTGATCCTTCATTCTGTTGCAATTGATTATTTATTTCTTCCTTATGTTCTAAATTGTTGTTCTGAATCCCGGCTTCCTTCCCTTCACTGTTGGTTCTCTGTGGATTTATCTTTATTTCACTTAGTGTAGCTTTTGTTTCTTCCTTTATGTTGTTGCCACACTCAATGAGTTCTCTGAACATCCTGATCAACCAGTGTTTCAAACTCTGCATCTGATAAATTGGCTATCTTTGTTTTGTTTAGTTCTTTTTCTGGGGTTTTGCTCAGTTCTTTCATTTGGGCCATGTTTCTTTGTCTCCTCATTCTGGAAACCTTCCTGTGCTTGTTTCTGTGTATTAGGTAGAGCCGCTTTGACTTCCTGTCTTAGCACACCTATTAAATTATATGGGGTGGAGCCTTAGGTATTCACCAAGGCAGGACAACCCACTTCACCGACTTGTATGTGGGGGAGGGGTCAGAGAAGGGACAATTCCACTGAGGTTTGTTTGGTACTCATCTCATTTCCAGTCACTTCGCCCCCTTCCAGCACGCGTCTGGTGCCCCTCTAACTGCTGCCCCTGTGGTGGTTCCCAGAGTGAGTGGGTTTGCATTCATTCTAGGACTGTGCAGACACTTTAAACAGCCTCTTTTGAGAGACCAGCAGTTTCTTTCACTGCCGCAACCACTGTTGGTTTTTACAGCCAGGAGTTATGAGGCTTTATTTTCCTCATGGTGGAACCCTAGGCTGTGTGGTCTGGTCTGGGGCTGGGGGTCCTCAATCCCAAGGTATCCCTCCCAATTTTATCCATCACCCATGAATGTGGTACTGCCCATTCCACTGACTGCCTCGCTGCCACTGTCTCGCTGTCGCTACACCTGGTCCTTTCCGCCCTGGCTCCCTGGCTCTGCCCCACCTCCCCGTCTGGATGAATATGGCTTTAAATCCTTGGTTGTTGGATTTCCATACAATTATATTTTCTGGCTGTTCTGCTTCTTTTTGGTTTTGTGGTTAGCTGTGATCCTTCGTATGGTTGTGCAAAGAGGTGAAGCATGTCTACTTACACCTCTATCTTGACCAAAAGTCTTACGGGAAATTTTTTCACCAACAAAATGTCAAGGTCAATGCTGCAGGTGGGAAAGGCTCATAGCTGAAAATTACTAACACTAATGAATTTGAATCATGCACAACACTTTGGGTGAAGCTTCATATGTTCAGGATTTCCTGAATCTATTTTGTTGCTGATCAGAAAACAACCCCAACTCTATGAGTGTGGTATAGACTTCTTCCCTAAATGTAAACTCCTTGCTTCATATATTTTCAATAGAACATCATCTGGTTTTGTGAAGAAAACAAGCTCTAAAATTTCTACAGAAATCCTTTACCCACTTTAAAACTGGTTACCTTTTTATTGTTGAATTATAATGGTTCTTTATATATTTTAGATATGTCCTTTATGATTTTCAAATATCTTCTCCCATTCTGTGCATTGTCTTCTCATTCTTTTAATGATGTCCTTTGAAACATAAAAGAAAATTAATTTTGATTAAGTACAATTTATTTTTTCTTTTACCACATGTGCTTTTGGTGTTATATCTAACAAACCATTGCCTAACTCAAGGTCACAAAAATTTACTTTGATGTTTTCTTCTTAAAATTTTATAGTTTTAGTACTTTCATTTTAGTCCAGGATTTTATTTTGAGTTAATTTTTGTATATGGCAAAAGGAAGGTTTAACTTTATTCTTTTGCATGGGGTTATTCAATTGTCTTAGTACCATTTGTTGAAGAGACTATCTTTTCTCCATTGAATAGTCTTGTCCCCTTGGCAAAAATCAATTGACAAGAAATATGAGGGTTTATTATTGGATTCTCAATCCTATTCCATTGATTTTTTTAATCTACCTTTATGCTAAGACCATACTGTCTTCATTACTGTTGTTTTGTAGTAGGTTTTGAAACCACAAAGACTGAGTCCTTCAACTTTGTTCTTTTTTTGCAAGCTATTTTGGCTATTCTGGGTGTCTTAAATTTCCTTATTAATTTTAGAATCAGTTTGTCAATTTCTGTGGAAAAGACAGTGAGGATTGCATTGAATCTGTAGATCAATTTGGTAAGTAATGCCATCTTAACAATATTAAGTCTTCCAATCTATGAACATGTTAAATTTACTTCTGTGTGTTTTATTCCCTTTGTGCTATTATAAATGCAATTATTTTCTTAATTTATTTTTCAGGTTGTTCACAAATAGAAATGCAACTGCATTTTGCCTATTGATCTTGCATCGTGCGACTTGCTCAGCTTGCTGATTAGTTCTAATAGTTTTCGGTGTTTGTATGTGTTTCTTAAGATTTTTAAAATATGTATACAAGATTATGTCTTCTACAAAATGAGATGGTTTTACTTCTTGCCTTCTAATCCGGATGCCTTTTCTTCCTTTTTCTTGCATAACTGCCAAGAAAGGAAAATGGATAGTTCTCTTTAAAGAAGCATGGCTAGGTTTAAAGAAAAGATGGTACTGGAGCTGGGTCCTGGGAGGCCAACAGGAGTTTGACAGCTACCAAAGGTAGGGTAGAGAGAGGACATTTTTCTATATTTTTACTACTACAATTTCTGTTTCTAAGGTTTTATTTTAAAATTTTCAAGAGGTAATTTAAAATTTTGTTTCTGAAGTGTTTTCATAAATAGTGTGTGGAAGAAAATCCCTTGGCTTAAGAAGGAATTTTGTCTGTATAGAGACCTCAATAGTGAGATGTCTTTTTAAATTTTAATTTAAAAAAAATTAATCTTTATTGTACTTTTTTGCCATTACCATTTAGCTCCCTTATGCCCCCCCCCCCGCAATGTGTACTTATCTTTTTCCTGAACTCTGATTTTTCTGGACTATGTGCTCGAACTTAATCTGAACAGGCAGCACGACCTATGATCTTAGGGGACTTTAAATGATAATAAGACCTCTGGGTGTCAGATCGGGCCTTCACCATAACTGCATAGTTCTTCCTATTTTATTTCTCTCCAAATGTCATTTCACCACTGCTCCAGCAGAGGGCATGCTTTTGAAATGAAATTCCTTCCCAAATAAGATTCCACAGCCTTTTTACTCGTGGTTCATAGACTAATTTTTGTGCATATTCGCTACCATGGTTTGCATAGAAAGGCAGAAAATAAAAAATACTTAAAATACAGTTAATCTTTAAGTCATTAACAAGAAATGAGAAAACACTTTTCCGAAAGAATAAAAATAGGTGGTAATGAGAGCTTAGCCTTAAGAAACCAGAAACCAGCAACAAAGTTGTGTTCAAGAGCACATAGTAAAGGTGAGGCAACTACCCAGAAAGCTAAGACAAAAATAATGCCATCTGAAAGCATTTTTGTAATGTTTACGTTTGATTGAAGGTGCTTTGACTTAGTCTGAATAATTGTTCACTTTTCTTTTTTGTATTCAAGTATATTTCCATACAAAAACAACTAATGAGCAATCTATTGTGACTACATACATACTTCACAGTGGGCTAAGTAGGTCTAATGACAAGGACCCAACTACTGTTTGCATCCTCCCCCGTTCCTAGCCTCTAATCACTTTCCTTCTCTAGGCCTTATTTTGCACAAAATGGAGGGAGTATCACTTGCCCATTTCACTGTGCTGTGGAGCTAATCAAGTGAGATAACTCATATAAAAGAGCTTTTTAAAAATAAATAAGCTACAGGCATATAAGTTAATTTTTAAAACAAGAAACACTTGTTCTTACCATTCTCCTTCTGCTGATAAGTTTACTCTCCTTGAAGGGAAGCCAGCTGTGTTCAAAACTTTTATGTAGAAACCTTAATCATTGAGGCACAGGGTCTTCCCATTAGAACGGCAAGCATGGACCTTATTAGTGATTCTCTTAAAGGTAAATTATTTGTGGAAATTAGGTCCCAATGTACAGCAGTGAGATATATACATATATATATATATATATATATATCTTTATTTTATTCAATGCATGTATATTGAGCACTTGTTCTGTGCCAGACTTTGGGTTTAAACACAGGGGATACTTCAGTGAATAAAACAGACAAAATCTCCTCTCTGTTGGAATTTCCATTTTCTGTGGGAGTGGCGGTGGGGGATAGTTACTGGGGTTTTTGTTTGTTCCTTTTAATAAGACGTAGAAATCCTTAAGGAAGTTTGCATTTTCTCCGCTAACATAGTTACGTAGAAATGAGCACATTTCTGGGTCCTTAAATTAAAATATTAATTTTTCTCACTTTTGGTGGAAGTTTCATTAAGAATGTCCTCCCATGGTCAATACTATTTGTTCAACACCTATTTCTGACAGAGTCTAACAGGTGGATGTTGAATACTTAAAGGGGTTTCTGGTTTGTCTGTAGCTTCACAATTTTCCCCATTTATTTTTCTCTATTTTCTTGCAAGTTCTTACCTAGCCCCTTTTTACAGAGGCTCAAGAGCAAATGGCTTGTAATGGACATTTAATAACACATATTTTTACAGTGGATTTTAGTTGACAAATTATTTTATCATACAAAATCTCTTTTGTGACAACCAGCAATCGATCCCATCAATAGATACTGTTTCCAGTTTGCAACTGAGGAAACTGAGATTCAGAGACAATGAGTAACCTATTGAAAGCTGCACAGCTAATGAGAGGTGCTGCTGGGATTCAAACTCACATTTTCTGCATTTAGATCTTAAGACCTTCCTCAAGAGCACCTCTTTCCCTTCTATTTAGAAAATGAAGTTATCACCTGACTTTGGTGTTTTAGCTCCTTCTCAAGTATACTGATGACATCCTGTCAAGAAACATATTATAGTTATGATGCACATATAGTCAAACTTTAGAATATTTTTCCTTTTAGTTTGTGTAAATTCCTGTTGAATCCTAGAGTCTAAAGGTTAATGAAATGAATAACTAACACCACTGGTACAAACTACATCCGAAGTCTACCTTCGGATTTATCTTCATTTCTAACCTAAGCTACGCATCAGTTTAAGAAGGATACAAATGAGAATTGCTCCCAGACACCGTGCAATTAAAGCTATGTTGAGGTGTAAGAACTTTTAACTCTGATTTGGACTTAATCTCTATTTAGTGTAGGGGATATGAATACTAACTGAGGTAGCAGATATGCTCTGAAAGCAAGGAAGGGCACTGATAATCCATTAAAATTTAAAAAATTGAGCCTAATCTGTCCAAATGACTAAGCAGGGCTGATTTTAGGAAAAGAAAACAAGGAGAACACCTAAATTGGTTTGGAATGTGGAGCAGAGCTGGGGATTCCCCGACCATGGGGGAGGGGGCTGTGCCATTGGTTTAAGTAGTTCACATTTTGTAATTCTAAGTGACGGTGTTTTATCTTCATACACCTGTTGGCGGTCACCTAATCAATGCCCAAGGTGGCCATTGGCTGGTCTTCCGGTCTGTGCAAGGGAGCAACCAAAACATGAGGAAAGAAAAGAACAGAAAGAAGAAAGAGAACAAAAAGACATGATGTTGGTGGAAGACTCAGCACCCACAGGTCCCCGTTCAGGCCACGGGCTTCCTAGCCCTCGGTGAAGAGGAGATGGGAGTTAGAATTTCTAGGCCTTTGTCCTTTCTTGCTTTCTGTCACTCTCCTGTGTATCCTGGGCCCACTACAAACATTTATGGGGCCCAGGGTAAGAATACAGAGTTCCACATACCTTATAGTTAAATATTTAAAAGTCCTAAATCAAGCAGACAACCTTGACAAATGTACCATTGTAATGACCTAGAGGGCCAGGTTTCAATTTAGAATTGTTAGACTTCCCAAAATTCCACATCGGAGCATGGAGGCAGAGGGAGGACTGGGCCCCAACATTTGTTCACCGCCCCCTGCAGGCTCTGGCCTCAGCCAGAAGTGGCTTCCTGAAAGTGAGATAGGTACCCTGGACGTCCCCGCAGTCCACACTGCGCAGGCAGCAAGTTTAGGTTAACCCCGGGCAAGGGGTTTCCATACAGTAGTGCAGGCTCTCTTCCAAAGGGTAGGCTTGGGGATGAGGTCTGCAGAGGCCCTCAAAAGTGGTAAGAAGGGGGCAGTGGATTCCAGATAGATGCTCTCCTTTGGGTCCATGAATCCCTTGCTTCATATGGAGGAGTGTTGCTTGTGGAAAGCCCAGAGCAGAACCCTCTGAATCATGTGTTGCAGGACAGGACCTCTCTTGGCTGGGTCTCAAAGGGTTGCTACCATGTCCTGATGTCCACTCCAACTTACTAACCATGCAAAATACATGGAATGTTTTTTTCAAATAGCCTTGCAGGCAGGAGCTGATGTGCTGCCACCCCAAATGTGCAGCCATGCATGTGCTAGCCTGCTGTTTTCTGTGGACTGTGCAGATAGGGAAAAAACCTTTCTTAAATGAAAGTTCCCAGCATTCTGTGGGGCAAGACATTACCTAATATTGTTTGACTTTTCCTTGTTGAGTGTTAAAACTCAAGGAACCACTAAGTCTGATTTGTTTTTATCCATCATGGCTGGATTTCTTTCTCCTGGCTCACTCTTAAAACTTTGGAATAGTTTCATCATCAGGTTAATGTAAAATTAATTGTACAGTTTCTCTATTTGCCTTGGTGATGTTGTAGCTTATTATTTTAGACACCTTCGGGTTACTATAATTATGTAAAAGTACAATGAAAAACCTCAGTACATTTCTATTCTCCCTCAGTATTTTTTAAGCTGTTTAGAACAGGGCTTAAAACTAAGAAACTCATTCCTTTGAGCCCCTGGGCAGCTGATGAGGCCCCGTTGGCCAGAGCTGCGAGGCCTTCTATTTTGTAGAAGCCTCCTTCATTTACCCCAGTGCAAAACCCTACCGTTTTCTAAATGTGCTTTGAAGTTAGAGAGATAAGGAATATTGCAAAAGTAGTTTTGCTCTAACTGCATCTGAGAATGTATATATTTATTAATTCACTCTATGTTGCTAATCTAAACAATATTGGTATTTCCTCTAGTTTAGCCGTTTGTTTGCTCACCTCAATCTTCTGAAATGCTTTTCCTTCTTTGTCCTCTCAATTTCTCCTGGTTCTACTTAGCCTTCGATGCCTGCCTAATTGAGTCGATCATCCAACAGGTGCAAAGCCCCTATTTCTAGGTGTCATGCCCTCCTTCGCCTTGAAGCCTCCTTTGACCATGGCTGTTGGAACTCATAGTGTATTTCGTTTCCATGGTTTTGATTTTTTATCTTTTTTCTGTTTTATTTTTCTTCAGTCTATTTTCACCTACACAGTCAAATTTTTGCAATGATATTATAGATCTTTGAAAGAAAACACTACTTCTTATAAAACCTTGTAAATCTCACTCCACCTACCGGAGTGCATTTAGCATCTGTATAAAATCAGTTGGCTAATTGATTGTGACTATAGTAATAATAAATGTCACTCACTGAGCACAGTGCTTAGAGCACAGTCTGTGCAGACTCAGACAAAACTGGACTGAATCCTGACAGTGCAGCTTGTTAACCATGCCATCGCAGGCTGCCGACTTAACTCTTTCCTCATCTGTAAAATTGAGATCAGGGTGGCATCTCCCTCATGGCATTGTTTGAGAACTGAGATAATACCTGAAAGAAATACCTAGAAGAGTTAACACACAGAGAATGTCAGATGGTAGTGATAATTATCATAATGTCTCAGCATGCATGTAACTTCTTTGCATGTATCACTAATTTAACTCTTACTATAATGCAATGAAGAACTATTATTTTTTAAAATTATATCTTACTGATTATGCTATTACAGTTGTCCCAATACTTCCCCCTTACCCCCTCCACCCACAGCACTCACTTCCTCAGGCAATCCCCACCCATTGTTCATATTTGTGGGTCATGCTTACAAGACCTTTGGCTATTCATTTCCTATGCTGTACTTCACATCCCCATGGCTGTTCTGTAGCTACCTTTTGTGCTTCTTAATCCCCTCACCTCTTCACCCATTCTCCCCATCCCCCTCCCATCTGGCAGCCATCAAAACCCTCTCTGTATTCTGTCTTTGTTCTTCTTATTTGCTTAGTTTGTTTTTTACATTCAATTCTTGATGGATATGTATTTATTGCCATTTTATTGTTCATAGTTTTGGTCTTCTTTTTCTTAAATAAGTCCCTTTCACATTTCATATAATAATGGTTTGGTGACAATGAACTTCTTTAGTTTTTTCTTGTCTGGAATGCTCTTTATCTGCCCTCCAATTCTAGATGATAGTTTTGCTGGATAGAGCAACCTTGGCTGTAGGTCCCTGCTTGTCATGACTTTGAATGCTTCTTGCAAATCCCATCTAGCCTGCAAAGTTTCTTTTGAGAAATCAACTAACAGTCTTATGGGAACTCCCCTGTAGGTAACTAACTTCTTTTCTCTTGCTACTTTTAAGATTCTCTCTTTATCTTTAACCTCTGGACTTTTAATAATGATGTGACTTGGTGTGGACCTCTTCATGTCCACCTTTTTTGGGACTCTCTGTGCTTCCTGGACTTACATGTCTATTTCCATTGCCAAATTAGGGAAGTTTTTTTTTATTATTTTTTCAAATAGATTTCTGATTTCGTGGTCTTTCTCTTTTCCTTCTGGTACCTCCATGATGTAAATTTTGGAACACTTGAAGTTGTCCCAGTGGCCGCTTATACTACCCCCCTTTTTTTGGATTCTTTTTTCTTCTTTTTGTTCTGATTTATTGTTTTTTGCTTCTTTATGTTCCAAATCATTGATTTGATTCTCACCTTCATCCATGCTACAGATGTTTCCCTGTAAATTGTTCTTTATTTCAATTAGTGAATTCTTCATTTCTGACTGGATCTTTTTTATGCTGTTGAGGTCCCCACTAAGTTCCCTGAGCATCCTTATAACCAGTGTTTTGAGCTCTGCATCTGATAGGTTGCTTATCTCTGTTTGCTTAGTTCTTTTTCTGGAGTTTACATCTGTTTTTCCATTTGGGCCATGCTTCTTTGTCTCCTCATTTAGGCAGCCTCCCCGTGCTTATTTCTATGTGTTAGGTAGAGTTGCTATGACCCTGGGTCTTGGTAGCATGGCCTAATGTAGTAGGCGTCCTGTAGGGTCTAGTGATACAACCTCCCCTATCACCCAACCTGGGTAGTCGTGGTACACCCTTTATGTGAGTTGAGTACATCCTCCTCTTGCAGTTGAGCTTTAATTGCTGTTGGCAGGTCAATGGGAGGGTTTGCCCAGGCCAGTCAGCTATAAAAACTGGCTGTGATTGCTGACCAGCAACCTCCGCCCTCCATGCAGGACCGGCTGTGCAGGGGCAGGGTTGTGGTGCTCTGACATGGTCTGTAGCTATCCACTGGGTGCGTTGGCCGTGGGGATTCCTGGGTGGTGTATGACAAGGTCAAACCCAATGTACGTTCTGCCCAGGGCCATCCTGCATGAGCTATAAAGCAATCTGAGAAGGCTGCTACTTATGCTGGGCTCGGAGGTTCCCAGATGAAGCAAAGCTGTGAATCTAGGTTGGCTGCTGCTGATGCTGGGCCTGGGGCCACTTAGCAAGAGGTATGGAGTCTGGGGGCTCATTGAGGCTGGCTGTTGCTTGTTTGATAGGATTGAGGAAGTTGTGAGGCATGAGCCAATACCAGCCATTCATATGGACAAGTCACAGTTAACAGTTTGGGGTGGGCCTGCACGTTGGGCAGGGCAGAGTCTCAGGGGATCTCCAGAGCAGGGAAAATGTGTTAGCCAGGTTGATGGAGTCTTAGATATGGCACTGCCCTGCCAGCTCAGTGGCTCTTTGTGGGGAGGGCTCAGAAAAGGGACAATGGCCTCTACCCACCTTTCTGCCTGAGAAAAAATGTCCTCCATCTCCCACCTTGACGCCAGACACTTCAGTTCCTCTCTGTATGCCACTGGTGCCTTTCAAGCTGCTACCCCATTGCTGGAGCTCAGAGGGAGTGAATCTCAGTAAGTCTGTGTGGGTTCTTTAAAAGGAATTGCTTGGGATTCTGGAAGTTTCTTCCACTGACTCAATCCCCACTTATTTTTGCAGGCAGTAGTTATGGGGCTTATCCTACTGGCACTGGAACCCTGGGCTGGGGGGGCCTGATGTGGGGCTGGGACTCCTCACTCCCAAGATATCCCTCCTGAATTTTTATCCACCACTTGCAGATGCGGGACCAGTCTATTCTGTGTCTCTGCCCCTCCTACCAGTTTGGATGGATGTGGTGTCTTTAATTCCATAGTTGTCAGACTTCCATTCAACTTGAATTCTGACAGCTCTGAGTGATGGTTGTTCTATATTTTTGTTGTAATTTTGATGTGGCTGTGCGAGGAGGTGAGCCATGTTTACCTATGCTGCCATCATGACCAGAAGTCCCAATGTATTTAAGAGGTATTATTATAATTATTTTATAGATAGGTAATGCGAGACTCAAGGAAGGTGACTATCTAGCCCAAGGTCACAGACCAGGCAATCTAATTGCACAGCCTACCTTCTTACTGGATGTCAAATGGCAAAGACAGTAGCATTAGGATCTAATGACATTGTCCCCTTCAGGTCACCTGTTGAAGAAACATGTTGGGAAAGTACAAGGGTTTACATTTATATTTATCTTTATAAAGGAGTCCTGTCCTGCAGTGGAATTGAGAGTCATATTTCTCTGAACATGGCAACAACCTAGTAGAGGGGTTGGCAAAAGTCGATGTCAATATGGCTTTTGGCTGAACCCGCTGTGGGAGGGGTAGTGTGCTCTGGTGCATGGTGTGGAGACACGCGGGTAAGGAACAGAGCTTGGTATTTTTTCTCTACTGTCAAACCCTCTAGGGCAAGAGGTTGCAGGGGGATGGTGAAGCAGCTGTTTTCATGGGGGATGCTGAGACACAGAGGTATAAGCAGCCTGGTCAGAGGCCTACTTTTCTTGGGGGTGGCTGTGACACAGAGTGGGTCAAGTGGTGTTCTGCCCACTGCACGGACCTGGCTGTGTGACAGTTCGTGCTGCAGAGGGGGCTGCACAGCCTGGGCACCCTTAACACTAAACAAGGTGCTCTGAGCACAGGTAGAAGCAGTGGTGGAGAAGGACCCACCCCTGCTGGCACCTTGACCTTGGACTTCCAACCCCCAAAACTCAGAAAATATATTTCTATTGTTTAAGGCACTCAGCCTGTGGTATTTTGTGATGGTAGTCCTAGCAGACTGATGCACTGTCCCTAAGAAGATCTGTTTCATGCCCCTAAGCTGACGGGTGCCTGGGACAACTTGGGGTGGACCCCATTTAACTCTCACCATGCGTGTTTGAGGCAGGTAGTATCGCACATTTTTACAGAGTAGAAACAAGGTTCAGAGAAGGTAAATAGCTTGCCCAAGATCACACAGCTTCTAAGTGATGAAGCCTGGAATCAAATTCAAGTCCTTGTGACGCCCCATTCATATTCTATGTGACATTGACTATATTCTCCCACAGTGTCAACAACTGAGGTAGTTGACCCACATGCTAATCACTAATGGTCAGTGGTTAACAGGAACAGCACACCTCAGTGCCCTGATGATACAAAGAAAACCGGCTCTTCATTTATAAATTTACTACAGGTGACTGTGTAGTAACATAAAATCCACAAAGATGTGTTAGCAAAGGAATATTTGATTTCCCAAAAAGATTTTTAAAATATTCCTAAACAATTGTTGTTTAATACTATTAAGTGATCTTATTACAATGATGCAGAGTGGGGCCCAAGGAAGCAAATCGATATACAGGCCTATTCCTGCATATGTGTGTTTTGGGCAAGCAGGGGAAATAAAGAAAATGGGACATGGGAGGAAAGGAGATAAAGATTTCTCTTCTCGTCTCAAAATCAAAGATTATTGTTGTTGTTATATCCCCCTGGGTATAATGGGGCTTGGAATATGTGAGCTTTTGATGTGTACTTGTTAACCAACTGAACAAATGAACACACAAATGAATAAATTCAATCCTCTAATGAGGAGAAAAAAACCGTTAGGCCTTTTCGGTGACCTAAACTTGTCAAAGTGTTTTGGGCTTTTCCTAATTTACTTTCTGTTTCATTTAATCAGATGAGATGGAATTTAAGAGGAAATAAAGATTGTACTACAGAATTAAGCCACAGACCAAAACAGGGGGAAAAAAAGGAGGGGGTTCTTGCCTGAATATCTGAATAATATGAACAAAAAGGTGTCTGCTTGTCACCCTTTACAGTCATTGTAGAAATCAGCTTTATCCCACGGCCTCAAGTGAGCTCAGAATGTACTTCTTCCAGTTGGATGTCGCGGCCTATATGTGGCGAACTACAACCAGAGATGCAGACAGCCCAGAACACAGAAACCAGCCGTGGTAAACGCAGGCAGGGCCATCCAGATCTTATGAGCCAGACAGAATTTTTTCAGGCTGACGATTTAAAAAATCTGTCTTCAGAGCTTGTCTGTTATTTTAATTATACTAAAAATAATGATCTAATAGGTAGAGCAGAGAGGATTTTTAGGGCAGTGGGACTACTCCGTACGATGCTATCATAGTGGATATGCATTATCATACATCTGTGCTAACCCATAGAATGTGTAATACCAAGGGTGAACCCTAACTCAGACTAGGAACTTTAGGTGATAATGATGCGTCAGTGTAGGTTCATCGGCCGTTACCAGTGTACCACTCTGGTGCAGGATGTTGATAATGGGGGAGGCTGTGCATGTGTATGGGCAAAGGGTATATAGGAAATCTCTGAACCTTCCTCTCAGTTTTCCTGTGAACTTACAACTACTCTAAAAATAAAGTCTATTAAAAAATATCTGCTAAAAGTAAGTAATACAAAATATCCCCCCTCCCCACTCCAATCAGAAAAGTGGCTAACAAGGTTATAAACAGGGCAAAACAAAGTGAAGTGTCCTTAAAGTTTTTAGGTACTATTCTAAAACCAACACTTAACTTCAGTATCCTTTTACTATGATAAAATGCAAAAATTCCTGAGCACTCTATTCAAATTTATATAAAATATTGCAGGGAAAAGGGGGTGTTTTTTCACTCTACCTTGGTGTATTATGATTATTAGTGTGATAGCTATAATATCTTGTTTTTTCTTAGATGTTATTTATCTATTAGTATGAAGGGTATAATATATGAGGATGAGTCACTCTGTGTTGATATTACCCCAGTGTTCCTTGGGGGAAAAGATGGTTCTAGTAACTGAATAATTTTAACAAATATTTTTCCTTTTAAAAAATAAATGCATCAAGTTATTATTAAGTTCTAATCTATCTGGAGAAATTTTAATGGGCTTTCAATGACAGTGTTTCAACTTAACTTGCAAATGGAAGATGATATCTCCATCCTACTACTATCTGCTATTATTGTAAACACAGCTTTGATTCTGAACAATCCAATGCTGATTAGAGGTTTTCAGCATTAAGCACTGGTCTTGTCTCTCAAGTTTAACAAATAACACAATACATGGTTCTCTGGCACGTCCAGTCCTTTTATGTTGTGCAGTTGAAGCTCTCTCTACTCATGTGACAAGACAACAGAATACATACTATAATCAACTGAGCAGGCTATGATTAACTTTGTACAGGGTTGTCTCCAAACTTCCAACAAACTGGATACTGATTCCTAGATAAAAATATGGCAAGACAAATTTCTCTAATGAAAAGAAAATTTCCAATTAAGAGTATCTCCTGTTTCTTATTTATTAGATGCTCATGAATCAAATTAGCACAGGATCTAACCACCACTGTGGTCTCTCCTGTATTATTTTCATGTTCTTCTACTACACAAAACCAATCTTTTGTGAGATGCTTGGCCTTTATAATGTGGTTGGGATCATTATGTTAATTAATTAATTGAGCAATAATGCATAGAGCCCACTGTCATTTTCCTGAAATGGGGCACATTCCAGCCACGCCTGTGAAAACAGTAGGTGCAGCAGTTATGTCCATGTTTCTTGAGTGTCTGCAGAGAGTTAACCAAACATTGATAATGCATTTTAAAGTATTTTGTGAGGTCTGAACTCAAGTTATCTCCACAAGTTTGATCACTTGCTTGCTCTCTTTATTGACAGCAATGTTTAAGTTGCAAATAGTAGGAACTGAACAACACCTTAGCTGCCTCCCCGTGGCAGACATTGTCAACTATTTGGTGTACCCAATACCCAAAGCTCTAAGTGAATTAATAATATGCAAAACAGTTAGACCACTGTAGCGAAAGGACTAATTCTGTCTGACTCCAGAACCAGCTCCGAACAACTTCAGTCTAATGTCAATGATTCTTTCATTATCCCAAGCAAGGTGATCGTGGTTATCCCCACTCTGGCCAAACTTTTTTATCAGGTGGGTTAATGGGTTGCTAAGTATGAAGAGTCTTCCGGCTCAAGGACAATCTGTTCAGGAGAGTCACACCAACCACCCCCTCCTCCGAAAGACTTGGAGGTTAATTTGTCTGGAGCATCACTAGATTAATTGAATTCTGAAGCTTTAAATCATTTCTGGTGGTGTGGCTACTCTGTGCTATGCCACACGTCCTCCTTTCAGGACTGCAGAATTTGTTTCTCCAGCTGTTTTTGAGGAGGATGTCATCTGGCAGTCCTCAAAGCTGTTCTACCCAATGTCACATCTCTTCCTAGGGCAGCCAGCATCCAACAATGCCCCCTCCTCTCAACTCAAAACAACTCTGAAAGCCATCCCAACTTCATTGCTTCATGTGGGGGTCACCTCAGGCCTTGATTTAGACTGCACCGCATCAAGTCTCCTTTCCCTTCCCAATCTTGCTTCTTTTCCTCTTCTTTCTGTCTCTCCCACAGGTTTTGATTCTGAGAGCACTCCCCAATAAACCATTTACACACTAAACTCCATGGCAGAGTTTGTTTCCTGGAGGACTCATCCTGCAGTATCTGGGTTCCCCTTTTCCTTAGCTTATACATACCATTGCTTTCTTGCAATTGGAATTAGCCCATGGAGAATGTATTGTTCATAGATATGTATGTTCCTCTCATGAGATTTCTGAGAATGTAGATAGTGTCTACTTCATAGTCTATACCCACTGAACAACTAGTATTCAGAATTTAAGAAATGTTAACTGAGCAGAAGCAGCTCCAAGGTGGGATGGGGTGGTGTGCATTATTGGTCAGCGTGGTAACTATCATATTTGGGGCGAACTAGTAACGTCAGAGGACTGCACATTATTAAGTTAATTTGGGTCTAGCATTACACATGGGCAGTTACGTTAAACACCGGAAAGCGCATGCATTTCGGTCTCCGTGGGGTATGTTAGGCGACGAGGAAACTGACTTCTTGCAAAGCTGCAATGTGGAACAGTTTGCTCATTTTTAGATTTCCTACTTCAAGACATTTTTTGGAAAAGATCTTGCTATTATCTGTTTTTTTGTTCTGCATGGGGATTTTTATTTGCTGGTCTTTTTGGTTCCTCTTTAATAGATCCAAAGTTAGAATTGGTGGACAAAACTCTTACTAGAAAGTAATGTTATTGTCAAACAAATAGACTTAGGAATAATAAGCTACAGTTAATTGGGGTCACCTGACTCTTAAGAGCTAGAGATGAGCTTAATCGTTTACCACGTGACTTGCAAAAAACCCAAGGTATTCTTCAACAATTCTACGAATTTCCAAATTAGCTCCATGCTCCTATTCTGTGGCATTTGTTGAGTTTAGAGATGATCTCTTCATCCCCTCTTGTGTCCCTTATTCTATTCCATGTCAATCCAATGTACAACCCAGCAGGCTAACCCAGGAGGCTTCCCCACCTCCTCCCCACATACCCCTCCCCAATTCACATGAGGCATTCTTATATGTAGCCAACTTTACTAGAGTTTTGGGAAGGTAAAAGTTACTTTACGTAGAATGCAAAAACATGAACGCAATAGTTATCATCCTTGTTTTTAAAAAACAAGTCTTTGGTCTTTTTCCTGCAACAATTCACACTGCATCCGCCCTTTCTTCATTCTCCCCTCTCTTGTGTGCCTACTCTCTTTTAAGAGAATAAAATAGTTCCCCTCATTCTCTCATAGATAATAATTTAGCCCTATCAGAAACTTATTAGGTTATTTTCACGGCAAGTGACAGAAAACCCAATTCAAACCGGTTCATGCAAGAGAAGCGATTGAGTCTTATAAGTCCAGGGCTAGATCTAATTTCGGGCATGGGTGGATACGGGAGCTCTGCCATCTCAGCGGATCAGCTTTCCTTCTTTCAGTCTTTTGGCTCCTTCTCCCTGATGCCGGCTCTCTCTCAGGCGCCTTTTGTTCTTTGTTGCAAGATGACTGCCCTAACTCTTCACATCATCGAGCGTTCAGCACCAAGTGAAGAGTCGTCCAGTCCCTGTCCAGATGTCTCAGCAGTCTCATTTAATTGGTTGTGAGTGAGTCACATGTCTATCCCATGGCCTGTCATGTGAGCATGCTCACTGGCTGGGCTTAGTTCCCGTCATCCCTCTCTGGACCTCGGGGGTGTGGCACTAGCTTGACTCAAACCACGCAGAAGTTTTAAGTGGCTCCTCAGAGGAAAACCCGCTATGAGTGCCTCAGAAAGATGAAATATTGAAGAATAACAGCCAAAAACTAGCAATATCTGATACGTGCAGGACCCCATAATCAGCTTCGGGCTTCACTTTGAATATCTGAAGACTCCCCGAAGTTCTAAAATGATTGCATGTACACGCCTGCCCAATTAAGTCTATTGACAAAGGTCATCCTCCTACCCACTGATAGTTTAGAGTGGGAAGGTTCATTATTATAGATACTCTGTAGCAGCCTTCAGGTGCCAGAAATGTTCTATATCTTCATGGAAATGGTGACATGGACCTATACATAGGTAAAAAATCATCATGCTGAAACACTTTGTTTCTAGTTTACATAGTAAGTGTTATTATGCTTTAATTTTAATTTCCTACAAGATGACCAACAAATATCTATGTGATTTTCAGAGCAATAGCCAAGCCTATTATTGTCAGTCTGCCTGTGTATTAAGTCTTGTTCACCCAGAGGTGAAGACCGCCGAGCGAAGGTTCCCAGGGTAGGAAACCCAGTGTTTGTTGGGGGTTAAGTCTATGGCTTTATTTGCTTGAAGTCTCTTCTGAGACATAACCTTCAGAAACTTAGTATATTGATGTAGAAACATTTAGAGACTGAGGACAACCTCAAAGATGCTGTCTATCATTTAGGCTTCTAAACATTTCTCTGAATTATTCAGGTGAACATATCCAAGGTGGAATGATAGTTTGCCTTTATCATAAAGAGTCATTAGTCATCAGTGAAACAATCATATCTGATGTTTCTTTAGTGCAGAGTATAATAGACTTAGAATTGGAAGATCCATGTGCAAGTCACAACTCATCTTTGACTAGCTGTGCGACTTCGAGAAAGTCACTTAATTGTGCCTGAGTTTCAGTTCCACATCTACAAAATGAAATAATAAGTGAGGCCCCCCTCTTTCCGGGATGCTCTGAGAGCAGAGGTGACATGCACGAAGGTTTTCCTGAAACGGTTAAATTTAGTTATGCTCGTCCCCACTGCCCACTGTCTTTGATGAGATTAATCATGTGTGTTTGGTTTTTTTTTTCCCCCCAGTTCCTTTTTTGAGCTGCTCTTCATAGGCACTCTATTGAATAGATTTTTCTCCTCACAATCACCTCTAAGATTAAGTGATTCCCGGGAGTTGGTCCAGCATCCTCTCCCATTTTGCTAGCACACCAGAGTGCCTTGCCTGGATTTTAGCTTACGTTTCTTAGATGCTTTATCTGTATAGCTTCTTCCTGTCTTTCTGGAACTTTTGCAGTTAAATCTCCTAATTCGCTCCACTTCAATATACTCCTCTTTGGAATCTCATTATCAATTCTGGCCAACCCGAGGTAGGCACCCGAGGTAGGGCAGAGTTTCTTGATTTCCCTTCATCTGTTTGAATCACTGCATACTTCTTTGGCTGTACAAACAAAATGAATAAATAAGGAATAATTGTTGGCGCAGAAAAAAATGCAATTTTCTTTTTGAAAGGTGAGATTATTCTTACTATTTTTCATAAGCTCCTAGAAAGAATGATGAGAGAGGAGATTTTATGAGAGTTATAAGAAAATTTGAGAGATTAGCTAATTATCTTAGGTCCATGTATCGAATATATATATAGATAGATAAATGCCAGGCAGAAGGCATTGTTTTAGGTACTTTACTTATATTTCTTATCTACGTTAGTTCTCATCACTGTTCTACAAGTTAGCTATTATTTTCTCCCTTTCATACATGTCAAAAGTGAGGTTAGCTTGATAATGTCCCATGTTATTTACATGGAAGAGATATATTTGAATAAGAGATGCATGTAAATCCAAAGACTGTGCTTTTTCCAAAAGATGTCCTTCAGTGCTTCTCATCAGGTGGAGCTTGGTTGTTCTCCAACCAGGTAAAAATAAGAGATAAGCTTTGATGATAGAATACTGACTTACTAGCCACCTGGCTTATGTCCAGGATTCATATGTGTCCTTTTAACTAGAGTGTAAATCAGGAAGGAAGGAACAAAGGAAGAAAAATTATCCTTTTTTTTTTTTTGCTTCTACTGACTACTCAAGAATAATGATAATTTAAAAAATACCAGTCCTTACTAGACTTATCAGGTTGTCACTTTGCAAGTTATATAAATGTCTAATCACTATGTTGTGCACCTGAAATTAATACAATATTATATGTCAACTGTAATAAAAAATAAAAATATCAGTCTTACAGTGTTTCAATAGGAATGTCTACTACTTTTAATAGATGATACACAGAATATGGGTTATTCGACATAAGGATGGGCCACCAAGCAAATAACAGAAGTTAACCTTAATTACGATGAACAAGACCAAAATTACCAACTTTTGGGACATTAGGGATCTGGATTTAAAAACTTTTTAAGAAACTATAATTTTATAATGTAATTAACTATTTAATATTAATTTAAGTGTAGTCAAATTAAAAACTTGGAGAAGACCATCTAAGTATATGCTCATGGGGACACATTTGTTTTACAAGTTTGCAAACCCAAACAGCTAGAATGACACAGCCGTCAACATTTAAACATGCAAATGTTAACATGACTAATATTATTGACATGTTGAAATACACTCAGGTGCTTATTTATTAAACTAGCATATCACTAGGAAAAAATGTATAATTAACAGTAGACAAGAGAGCCTCCCCTCTTTGTTTCTGCTTTTGAAAAAGCAGACATTATTGTTCACTATGAAGTTACAGAGGCTCCTTTCCCTAGACTCCCGGGCCCCAGTGGAGTATTAGTAGGTCAGGGAATGACTCAGATTCACAGTCCAAACAAGTTCCTATTCTGAGCAGCTGTGAGCGTCAGCTTTCACGTCTCTGCTGTTGAATATAAGAGCTACCACTACATTTCTGAGACCTTTTTTAGCCCCTTTCACCTGTGACTCCCCAGATTCATCACTCAAGATTAACAAAATATAACACACAAAGATCAGAGGTCAGCTTTGAAATATAAAGGCATTATGTCCAAATGTTAAAAACAAGGTCAGCAATAAATCACATTGGAAAGAAGCAGAATGTCATAAACATAAGACAAGAGATAATAAATCATAATTCAGAGCATGGAGCTCCACCATCCTAAGAGATTTAACTATAAAGCAACAATAGTGAAGATGATGACAACGACTAACATAGGTCAGGGATCTGAGGCTTAGAAGAAAAAGGTCAGAATGTTCAGAGGTTCGGAGGAAAAGGCAAAGGGCAAAGGTCACAAGCCTAGACAGACTAAGTAGGTATCATAGCACTGTGTTTGTGTATTGTTTTTCATCCTGGTAAATGCTATAATTATAATGACCAGGCTGTTTGTTTGTTTGCTTGGTTCCTGGAGGTCATTCTAGGAAGTGTGGTATCAGTTATTTAGAAGACCCTAAGAATAAAACCTCATGTATACAATTAAAGATGCTCCTAATCTCTTAGAGGCAAACACTGAAAATCTTTAAATAGCAAGAATAAATTTACGTGGTGTTCTTCTGGTATCACTTGGCCATGCTAAAATATCATCCAGACTTCTTTCAATATGTGATAGCCAATCACTGACACAAAAGAAAGGATGATTTATTCTAAGTTAGAGATTAGCCACAACCACAATTTTGCATGTCAGCTTTCTTGGTCAACCACCGATCTAACAATGGTTTAAAACTACTAATGGCTGTACATCATGGTTTTCTTGTGATGAAACTTAATTATAATACATTAATATTTATGAATCACATTGAGGGTCTCAGATGAAGTGAAGTGATAAACAAGTAAATAAATATTACATAAATAAGTAATTACATAAGCAATTAATGCCTCCCAAGTTGTGGACTGTAAATTTGAAAAAAACTAATTGCTTTACAGAACCTAGGCCCATAGACAACATGGAAAGTAATGTTGTTTAGAATGAAAATCAACTCCTCTCTGACCTGACTTAGAGACCAAGTGAAACAGAAAGAAGAAATTAAGGTTCTAATCTACCTATTTTTTTTTTACATATCACTAGAGGCATTCTGAACAGTGTCAGCTCAATATAGTTAATTTAAGAACAACTAAAAGGTATGATCTTTTTTTTATTATGTGTTCATATGCAGTCAGTGCATGAAAAAGACTTTTAATAGACTGAAAATACTTGATGACTAGTATAGTGAGGAAGAAATATACGTTGGGGTAATTCATTCTTTAACTGACATTCAGACAAAATGTACTTATTAAATACTGCAAATTTCTAGATATGATTATAAGAAACTTAACTTTTGGATTTTTTTAGGGATAACAGTTTAACCTGTTATAAATAAGAAGGAAAATAGGGCAAAATTGGGTAAGAAATCATATTTCTAATTCTGTCTTTTTAAACCACAGCTTTGGAAATTCAAGATTCAGATCACTTTGGAGGTTTAAAGATTAAGGCAAGAATCCAGTTTGCCATACAATACAAACCATTTGGGAATGTCATAAGATTATTGCCTCATTCCCCCATCCAACAATTCTCCAGAGACTCATCTGTAACAATTAGGAGCAAAGAAATTTTTCTTTTTTTCTTACTTGGCTGCTTTAAAATGACTTATGGTAAAAGGCCTTAAAGTTGCCCTGCAATCAAAGAGGTTTTCTTTGTAGTTCTTCACAAAAATAACTGCAAAGGTATCATTCAAACCCAAATGAGCTCTGAATGTGGGCCCAAATCAAGCACTAAGAAATTTGGCCATACTTTATTAGCTTCTTTATACTCTTCTGTATTCTCTGAATTTCCTATAATGGACATATATTGCTTCTATAATTAAAAAAAATCACATAAAGAAGTTTAGTTCAGATCCAAAACTTGCTCAGGACCAATAGAAATAAGAGGCTAGGTTAGTGATCATGACTTAAGCTCTGCAAGCACCTTGGCAGGAGTCTGTTCTGTCTTTAAGAACAATTTCTTTTGTTTCGTAGCAAACATTCTGGACACTGTAAGTGCACGCTATTACTTCTTCCCCCCTTACTGATAAGCACTGAAGGATGTGTGTACTTACATAATTTTCTTCTTCATGGAGGTTAAAAACTAAATGCTGTAGCAACTTTACAAACAACGTGAAGGCTACTTTAAATAAGTCTGAAGCAGAGTTTGCTCTGCACAGTGTTAAACCAGCAGAAAGGTTTGCTGTGGGGGGACTGTTAGGCCTATCAAAGGAAGCAAAGATGAATGTCTGAACAGAAAGTTATTATTTTCAAGTGTTAAGAGAAGCAACACAGCCTCATAAATATTTGGGGAGATCAAAGCAGCATAATACAGGAAGCCCTAGATTTCTCACCAGCTCTGGTATACAAGCTCTCTGTCCTTGAGCCATTGATTTCACCTCTCTGAGCCTCTGTTTTCATTTGTAAAATGACAGTGATAATAACAGTACCCATCTGGAGGGTTACGGAATGGATTAAACTGGGCAAATTGCTTATAGAACCTCTACAAGCACATGGAAAGTGCTCAAATAAATGTTAACTGTTACAGAAACCTGTGTGGTTTTTCCACTTGTGTGACATTGGTTCTAAAATGAACAGCAGAGTCTAAGTGCTCTGAAGTACATTTATTACACTGTAGATTAGGTTGGACACACCAAGTTCCCTCACCTGCATTCTTAGAGTTTTATTTGGAATTAGAACCATCAACCAATAAGGCCCTAGAATGATGCCATGTAAACGGTTGCTCACCCTGGAGGTGGCAAATGGAACTTCTTGTACGAAATTGGAGAGAGCCTGTGTTTGTGTTTAAGGTTCCAGAAAGGCTTCCTAGAGGGAAACTTGTGTTCTACCAAGGGATAAGAATTTGCTTCTATTAATGGCAAACCATTCCCAAATGTTTGCTGGAAGGAGAGTGTTGTTAAGAACTTGTCCCATGTTGATTTCTCACGACCACCCTATGCAGCAGCTACTGTTTTAATCCCTGAAGACAACTGAGGCTCAGAGAGGTTAATACCTTTCTCACAAAATGAGTAAACACTAGACCAGTCACGCCTGAGTGTAACCATGAATGGAAACATCCATTTATGTGAGGAAAAAACATGTTAGCCTCACCCTTTTTAAAAATGGCGGTGGTGGTGGGTTGAGAAGAATAAACCCTCTGAGGGAGAGAAGGATAGGGGGAAAAATTGAGCCAGAAATTTCTTTCCTTGGAGGTAGAACCAGCCAAAAAGCCAGAGCTGGCGGACACTAGGGTGAAAAAAATAATCTTTCAGGGAATGTAAGGAGAAGTTGTGCTTTCAAAAGGTGTAAGTCTTGTTTCTCCCCGCTCCCTTCTAACCTTTGTCACTGGGAAATGAAGTTTGGGTTTGCAAGCTGTCGCCAGGGAGCGAGTGGAGCAAGCCTTGGTAACAAACAAGAGCAAGTCGCAGAGCCCCAGCCAGCCTCTCCAAGGCCGGGCTGCCAAGGAAGCCTGACGTTGTGACAGCAAGGTCCATTCAGCATGGCCCGTTGTCACTGAGGAGCGACACTGGCAAGGACGGCCAGATGGGGCACCCCCAGGCTCTCCTCAGGATAGAGTGCAGCCTCCTATTAGTGAGGTGTATAAGGCTTTTAAAATCCTCGAGCCTGGGTGTTCTAGGAACTCCTGGAAACAAGAAAAATTGTGTGTGTGTGTGCGTGCATGTATGTATGCGCATTGTGTATACATGCACATATTTTTCTAGAGAAAAGATCTTTCAGCAAATTCCCAAGAGCCCAAGCGCTTCATGGGAAAAACCACATTCAGGAGAAACACATACTCTGATCTTCCAGAAAAGAACGCCAAGCTCCCCACTTTTATGTTGGAGCAACTGAGCCCAGGCTATCAGCCCACTTTCCTCTTACAAAACCCTAAGGCACTTAAGAAAGACCACAGGGGAAAAAAAAATAACTCAACCCCTTCTTTAATCTAAACCTAATCCTCCTTAAACCTCGCCTGACCCGGGCTCCCAGGAATCCTGCCAGTGCCAAGTGATATGATGTTTATTCAGCTCAGGTCCTAGCCTGCTGCTCCCGAGCCACAGACTCAAAGGGGAACGTTTCAGCTGCCGCCTGCTACGGATTGGGTAAACAAGGGCCAGTCAAGAAAGGAGGGCCAGTGTTCCCGGACAATGCCTTTGTTGTAGTTCTGGCCGAAATAAGGGCACGGCTTCTAAGGAACAGGCTTGAGACATGCCCAGATGTGGTGCCAAGTAGTTCAGGAGCCGGAGTGCAGCTGTTTCTAAGGCACCCTTTGCCCCCGGTGACCACTCAAACCACAATAAAGTGCCAGTGACGCTGTGTGCCCTAGAACAGAAGTTTGCAAACTTACAGTTTGTGAACTAGTTAGGATTGTATTGGAAGAGTATTTTCCAAATTACTCTCTGAGAAGGTTCAGATATGCAAGGGTGACATGGAGCTCAGAATATATGGCCTGACCCTCAGTTTACCAGAGCAGCTGTTTTGATCTGGTTTATATCTGGGGGATCAACCTAAGTGATTTGGGTGGGGGAGGGGAGTTCTCTTGCTAAAACCAGAATGTTTGAAAAGCACTCTTGTAGGATCAGATTTAACACATTCATATCTGAGAGGGGTTTCAGTGAAATAAATCTTATAGATCCTGAGATCCAGCAAGCTGGTTTTAGTCTCAATTTTCTCTGCTTTCCATCTCTGAACAAATGCCTCCCTGTGACTCTTTATATGTGTGTCCGAATCAGTGTTGTCCTCTCTGTAATAAAACCTTGAGAAGACTAGCTAACATTTATTTAATCAGGGCCTATCGTGTGTCTTGGGACATGCCAAGGGTTCAAGTGCATTACCTCACTGGACCTACTGCAGCCCTTTGGGTGGACGATCATTCTTCTTAGCTCTCAGGTGAGGACAGTGAAGTAGAAACAAACCATCTACAACAATAACAACAAATGCAACAACAACGACACCTGCAACAGCAGTTTGCCTCAGTGTACCCAGTGCTCATAAATGATGGACTACAACTGTAACCCAGGTAACTCAGAGCCTGAGTTTGACTCAGTGTACACTGTCATCCCTGATGTTTAATGAGCAAGAGGGGTGTGTGTATGTAAATCAGATGTAAATTATTTACACATCTAAAAATAAATATGCTCAGTAGAGAATGTCTGAAAGTAAAAATAGGAAGAAAAAAAATCATCCATCATTCCACCATTTCAAGACCACCCACTGTTAATGTTTGGGCATATTTTTTCCAGGCTATTTTTATGCATAATTTTTAGTTCGGCACATTTACAACAGCTGATTGTTTATGCATATTTTATTTTGCTTTTGTGACTTAGTATGACAACACGATAGGGTGATTTTTTAATAATGTTTCAAATTCTCTATCATTTTTACTGGCTAAAAAATAATATTTTGCCCTGGCTGATGTGGGTCTGTGGGTTGGGTGTGGGCCTGTGGGCTGAGGGGTTGTCGGTCAAACTCCCGATAGGGGCACATGCTTGGGTTGTGGCTGGGTGGGGACCTGTGAGAGGCAACTGATCGATGTTTCTCTCCCTTTCTTTCTCCCTCCTTTCCCCTCTCTCTAAAAATAAATAAAATCTTTTAAAAAATGTCTTAGGTGGAGCAATTCGGTTTGACAAACGTTTATTGAGCACATAGTATGTTCCATATCCTACACTATACCCTAGAAATACTATTCTTCAAGAAACTAACAACCTAGTGTGGGGCAAAGAAGGTAAATAGATAACTATATAGTTATAATAGCTAATCCTACCAAACATATACTATGTTCCAGGCACCATTCATGTGAATAAACTCAATGAATCCTCATAGCAATCTTATAAATAGGAATGATCTCTCTATTCTTTTAATAGATGTCAAGACTGAGGCACATCTTGCTAACGAGATGGTATTCCTGGGTGTGGTAGGAAGAATAATAGCTCCCTGAAGATGGCTACCTTCTAATCTCCAGAACTTGTGAATATTATTTTTTAGATGGAAATTACCTGTTAGGTAAAATGGTAAAATGAAATGTTACCTTACATGGAAACGGGATTTCACAGGTGTGATTAAGGTAAGGAGCTTGAGAGGGTGAGATTACCCTGAGTTTTCTGGGTGGGTCCAGTGTCAACAAAAGGGTCTTTCTAAGAGGGAAACAGCAATGCAGCAATGTCAACATCAGAGAAGAAGACATGAACTTAATGTTACAGTCCCATCGCGAGAACAGAATGACCTGGACACTGTCAGGTTAGAGATGTAACTTTATTGGCCAAACCTTCTACCTGCGCAGGGGTGAACTCCCTTGTTGTTTGAATAGGGAGTCGCGCCTGGCGCTTACAGGCTGGGGAATTTATACAAGCAGGGCAAGCAAGCAGAAAACAGAAGCGGATGCGGCGGTTTAGCTATTGGAGCATTAAAATGCTGCCTAATTTCCTTATTGGCTGAAATAACTGTTGGTGGGCAGATTCTGAGGGGGTCCTGCTTTGGCTCAAACTTTTCTGCTCCCTCCTCCTCCTGGATGTCTGCACTCTAAGATTAGTTGCGGTCGTCCCATCGCTGCCTAGTTCCTCACCCCTACCATTATCTGGGGTGTGGGGCTCTGATACCTCCTCCTCTTTTCCTGGTAACTTTCCACCAGCTCCTAACACTTAGAGGTGTGTTTGTTTGTAAGAGAAAGACTTGAGGAGGCTACATTGCTGGGGGAAGGGGCCATGAGCCAAGGAATGTAAAGTGGAGCCATTGAAAGGAAAAAAATTCTCCCCTGGAACCTCCAGAAGGATTGCAACGCACTGACACTTTGATTTTGGTATTTTAGACCTCCAGAGCTGTATGATAATAAGTTTGTGTTGTTTTAAGCCACTAGATGTGTGATAATGTTTTGGGATGATTGGTGCTATGCTATAGCAACCATAGGAAACTACTGTATTTTGCTGTATATAATGGACACGTTTTTGCCCAAATTTCTGAGGGGAAAATAAGGATGTGCATTATACATGGGTAGTACCCAAAGTACCTTTGATCTGTTCTTGTGTTTTGTAATTATTTGTTACACAAGATTTCTTGTACCATAATCTGTTAAAAAATAAATGCTAAAACTCCTTTATAATCCAAAAACCGAGTATCTAAATATAAATAAGTGAATAATTGAATTGAAAAATTAAAATGAAAGGTTTTTTTTCCTGAAAGTTTGGGCCAAAAATGTAGGTGCACATTATACATGGCAAACTATGGGTAATATGCCAGGATTCAAACCCAGGCAGTTTGATTCTGGAGCCATCAGTCTTACCTATGGTCATATATGCTGGGTAAGGTAGCTCACTATGCCCAGGATGCAGTGAGAGCCTAGAGAAAGGACCCGGAGCAGAGCATTAGGGAAGCAGAGGCAGCATCAGGAAGATGACAACCTAATTCTTTAAAGTTGGGCAGGGGCTACGAAGGGGGCCAAGGAAGGAAGGGTGGGGAATTGAATTAACACAGGAAGACACTCAACATATCATAAGAAAAAATCCTAATATTGTGGGTAGTAGTTTCCCATTGCAGTTTAAAATGTATAAGAGTATATATTTATAATTATATGTGCAGGTGATATACTCCCATAGTTCTCTCTGGGGACTGTGGTTGTGGATAAATACAAAGGGACATTGTCAATTGTTATCTATAAATTTTTGTATTACATAAAAATTTCACAAGACATGAATTTTGGGTTAAAATATTTCTGTAAAATAAATAAAGTATATATAGTATGCCCTTTTTGTAAATTGAAGGAAATAATGCGCCCCACGGGATGGAAATCATTGTGTGTAAGCTTTGTGCTTCTGTGGGATGATTTCCTTAGTATAGAAAACTCCTGGAGATAGAATTGCTGAACCAATGGACAGAAATATTTGGAAGACATACGTACTAAAAAACAACAGAAATGGTACACAGTCAGTAAGCCAAAATGAAATGTATAAGGGGAGAGGGAATCTGTAACCGGGTGAAGAGAAGAAATGATAGTTGTGAGAAGGACGCTCTGAACAGAGTCGCGGCCCCCCCCACCCCGGGAGAGAGAGCACAGGCACCAAGAAAGATCCTGGTTCCCGGAGGCAGATCAGATGAGCCACTCTTGATGCCTGCGCAGAAGGCCGCTCAAGTTCCTAAAAGTGCATAGATCCACGCCTCCTTGCCCTTCCTGACTGAAAGAAAGAACTGATGAGGAAAAGAAATAAACAGAAGAAACAAAAACCAAAGAATGTCAGATTACTGAAGAAGACTTAGAGGGCAAAATAGAGGAAGAAACAGAAGTGATGAAGTTACCAGGGTGTGCCTCCTTTGACTCCACAAAAGGAGAAAAGGTGGATGGCTCAGTAAATGCCTGTGCCGTAAATGTCTCAGTAGAGGAAGTACAGGCAGTATATGAATTGAAAGGCTGGATTCAACAGACCTTTGGATTTAATTGCATAAGAATTGAAATGCTGAGGGATGATTTTTTTCCCTTCATCTTGATCAGAAGAGTGAATTTATTTGTATTTTATATGCATCAAAAACAGGGTCACATTCCTTCCTCCTTGTAAAGTAAGAAACTTTTACCTATGATGTGTGCAGTTCACTTACCTTGCCTCAAAAGAAGAAAGAATAAATATTACATTTTTTTTTTCCTTTTAGGAAATACCATTTGGGGCAATCATCAACCCCATATTTGGTCCTTATTCCTGTGGAAGCTACATGTGCTTTCTCCTTAGATGCTCATTAGGACTTTTTAAAACACATAAAAGTAATTTGGATATGAGTTTCTCAAGTAAAGCAATATTTCTAAAAAAAAATGAGAGAAAGAAGACATGAGAGTTGTGTGCTCATATGTGAAGGCGGATATGTGGTATATTAGTTCGCTGGTGTTGCTGTACCAAAGCACCACAAGCTGGTGGCTTAAACAACAGAAGTTTATTTTCTCAGAACTCTAGAGGCTGGAGTCTAAGATCGAGATGATAGCAGGGTTGGTTACGCCTGAGGACTCTCTCCTTTATTTGTAAATGGTCTTTCTGTCTTCATATGGTCTTTCCTCTGTGTATGCTTGTGTCCTAATTTCCTCTTCTTATAAGGACATTAAACAGATTGCATTAGGGTCCACTGTGATGACCTCACTTTAACATAAATACCTCTTTAAAGACCATATCGATCTTCAAGGAAGATACCACATGCTAAGGTACTGAAGATTAAGACATATAAATTTTTTTTTGGGGGAGCACATAATTCAACCCTTAACACATGGAAAAGAAGGCTCTAGAGGAATGAATCAATACCGACCAGGGAAGAGAATTTCTGTACACCTTGAGAAGGAAATTTTGTAATATTTTAACATTTCCTGTAATGCAACAGTGCTAGAGAATGAACATGATGCTTCTTCTGGTCATAGGCTCACTCGGTTCCCAGCTGTGCCCCAGTGCCTGTCCTGGTCATCTGGGGTGGGCCACTTGCAAAATGCATAGACCCTGTTGTGACCTTTGTCTTTGGAAACTTAAATCTAAATCTGCTTTAAATAACTTCATGACTTTTTTCCGATACCCACCCTGTTCCCATGTTGTTTCTGCAAGCTATCTTCAAAGATAGCACGAGGGGGAGAAAATAAATCATGAATAGGAAAGAGTTGGCCTTCCTTCCCCTCCCAACAGAAGCTCCACTGTAACCTCTGTGTGTCCTTCATCTGTCCTTGATTCAGATCCACAATCTTCTATTCTTACAGTGAGTGAAGAGGGTGAGGCTGGGATCTTGAACTTTTTCTTAATGTTAAAGTACATCACCAATAAAGAGGTTTATAGAGTATAAATCAGGAGTGAGCAAACTTTTCTGTAAAAAACCAGCTAGTAAACATTGTAGCATTATGGGCCACAGGGTTGCGGTTGTGATCACACAACTCCACCATTATTAGCTCCACAGCAGCTACAGTACCAACATTTTAAAAAAGAGCATAATTGTGTTCCAACAAAACTTTAGTTATAGAACAAGCATTGGACCAGTTTTAACCTATGGGTTATAGTTTGCCATAATTCAGAAAAATTTGAATATATTTACCACGGTGAACAGAAGTATAGAATAAGCCTAGACCGATCAACTATGGATTGTACTAACTTCTTTGTTGACTTATTTAATAAATTATGTATTTATAACAGTAAATAGTAATCTGGCTCCTTTTCAGCACTCTGTCTTTTTTTATTATAAAAAGGAAAGCTCTAAAAATTAGCTTAATAGTAGCATATTCCTGAACCTGAACTTTACCTTTTAAAAAAGTTTTTGCTACATAATGCTTAGGTTAAATCTGTCACAAAAATGACAATCACATGCTATAATTACAAAATAAGGAACAGAGAAAAAAGTCAGGATTTAAATTCTGAAGAGCTGGTGTTTCATTCTGTCATTTATTCAACCAATAATTTGCATGTGTGCCGTGTGCAAGGCCCTAGACAGAATGCGTGCTGTGGACAAATCCAGGATGAAATAGACACAAACACTATCTTACGAGTTTCCACTGTTTCACTCCAAATAAAATGAGTATGAAAACCCATCCCACCACAGTAATTAGTTTAGGGGGCAGCATGTGACGAAGTTAGAACAGGCAGGCTCTTCCTGCGGAATTTGAATCTAAAATCCGTGGCTGGAAGAACATGGACCTATTTCAGTAGGGAAAGAGTTCATTGATTCCAGCCACTGAGCTACGCGAAGTTACTCTTTTTCCAAGGTTGTTTGGTTTGGGAAGGAGACTAGTGAGCAATAATATTGAACAAATAGGTTGGGGGCCAGCGATAGTAAGGCTTCAAAACAAGAGGGAGGAGCCTGAATCATACCCTGTAGATAAAAAGTGTCCTGTGATACTGTAATTACCTTGAATGGGTCAACAGTAAACCAGACAAACACAATGTCTATGTTTGTGAGGTGCTAGAGATCAGCCTGAGTGATACAAGACAGAGGCAAAATGAAGATCACATGTGATGGCATTCCATGCAGATTGGCCAGTTGCAGAGCTCTGGAGCTGGGTTTCTCAAGCTGGGGCATGAGTGACATTTTGACTGGATAATTCTTTGTAGTGGGGGCTGTCCTGGGCATTGTAGGACATTGAGCAGCATCCTTGGCTTCTACCCACTAGATACTACCCAGTTGAGTTATGACAGACAAAAATGTTTCTAGACATTGTCACATGTCCCCTGGAACTCTGTACTAGTTTTCTACTGCTGCTGCAACAAATTACAACAAAACTAGGTGTTTAACACAGTCCAAATTTATTATATAGTTATGGAGATCAGAACTCCAAAATGAGTCTTGTGAGGCTAAAATCAAGGCATTGGCAGGGCTGGTTCCTTTGGGGGCCTCTGAGGGAAGAGTATGTTTTCTTGATGTTTTTTGGTTTCTAGTAGCCACCTGTATCCCTTGGCTCCCTTCCTCTAACTTCAAAGCACATCACTCCAACCTGTGCTTCTGTCATTACATCTCCTCTCTTCCACTCTGACTCTCCTGTCTCCCTCTTATAAGGACTCTTGTGCCCTTGTGATTACATGGGGCAATTTGGATAATCCAGATTAATCTCCCAGTCTCAAGATCCTTAACTTAATCTTCCTCCCACCCCTGCCACCCCTCTCCCTTAACTTAATCATATCTGCAATATCTCTTTTGCCATAAAGGTAATGTTCATGGGTTTTGGGGCTTAAGATAGGGACATATTTGGGGATCCGTTATTCAGCCTACCACAGAGGCAAAATCATTCCAGGTTGGGAACTACTGCTCTAGAAAAATGGGGTCAGATGACCTACATTTGAATCCCAGCTCCACCCTCCCTACCAGCTGTGTGGCGTCAGTTTCCCAGTCTGTGAAATAGGACTGGCAGTCCTATGGGATTGTTATGAGAAAAAATAAATGAGCTAAAACACATAAAGAAGCTATGAAAGTTTTTCACATATGATGCTCAATATATATCAGTTACTAAAAACAGAAGTATGGTTAAATCTGAGATTTATAAATATGGAGATCATTTTCATGGACAAATGTAGAAAATGAGAGTGGTCTCTAAGAAACAAGTTTCTGGCTAATGTGCAGTAGGTCATATAATCATAGCTTGTTTAAATGTCAACATTTCCTAATTTTTAGGAGGTATGTGAGGTCATAAAGAATTTCACCATTACGTGCTTGTATTTACTGAAATGAGCTATGGACGAGGCTCTATTCTATGCTCTTTGAACACATGCTTAATGCTCACAACTGCTCCAGTACATAAGTCATATTATTATTCCCATTTTACAGATGAAGAAACTATAGTACAGGGAGATGCAGGAACTCAGCCAAGCTCACTGCATTGCTGACAGTTGTGAAATTTGAATCGAGCAGGCCCTATAGAGTTCCCTCCTTCTTTTTCTTTAATATTTTATGTATTTATTTTTAGAGAGAGGGAGAAAAAGATGGAGAGGAACATCGATGTGAGAGAGAAACATAGGTTGGTTGCCTCTCGTACACCCCCAACTGCGGACCTGACCTGCAACCCAGGCATGCGCCCTAGCTGGTAATGAAACAGGTGACCATTCAGTTCGCAGGCCAGTGCTCAATCAACTGAGCCGCTCCAGCCAGGGCTATAGAGTTCCCCTCTTAATTTCTATTCTATAATAATGCCTTCATATTTTAAAAATTGTGGTTAAACACACACACATAACATGAAATCTACACTCTTAACAAAATTTTAAGTGTGCAGTACATCGTTATTCAATAAGTACAATGTTGTACAGCAGACTTCTAGAATATTTTCTTGTGCTTGTCAGTTACAGTTGTCCTACCTTTTTCCCAGTGGCTCTCCCCTGCTCTGCACCTCGTCCCCACTCCCACAGTCAAACCCCACCCCATTGTCAGTGCCCATGAGTCCTCTATTCGTGTTCCTCGACTTGCCCCTTTATCTTGCGTAACTGAAACTTTTATACACGATGAACAGCAACTCCTCATTCGCCCCTCCTCCCAGCCTTTGACGACCACTCTACTTTCCGCTTCTAAGAGTCTGAGTACTTTAGGGACCTCATGTATGTGGCATGATGCAGAATTTGTCCTTCTGTGACTGGTGTATTTCACTTAGCATAGTGTCCTCAGGGTACATCCCTTCAGTCACATATGGCAGGATTTCCCTCCTTTTAAAGACCGTATATTATTCCACTTTATGTATAACTACCTTCAAAGACCCATCCCCTCTCTCAAATCAGGTTATTTCTTACTTAGACTATGAAATGTTTCATATTTACTCCCTGGGAATAAAGAAAGTTAAAAAGAATGAGAAAATAGGAAAATTGTCCAAAATGATGCCCCAGACTACTTATATTGATTGCCTGTGACTATTACAACTTAGGGATTCTGGGAGCAAGTGAAGGAAAAGATAGACAGATTTTTTTGTGGGATGAAATTTTGATCCTTCATTTTGCTCTTCTTTTTCTTTTTTTACTGCAGAGTCTTGAATGCCACTGAAGACCCACAGATTTTCTGGGGGAGAGAC